>VYZT01037716.1:0-62154 GCA_013400735.1 Pomatostomus ruficeps | reverse complement strand
GAGGGTTTTTTTTTTTTTTTTTTTGTACAGGACATGCCAGTTTGGGGAGGTTTTGGGGCATTGTTTGGGGAGAAGAAAGCAAGCCTCACTGATCATTTTCTTCTCCACTTTTAATCAGAGCAGCTGAAGCAAGCAGGTGCTGTGATTCAGAGCCCGCGGAAAAGGGGGGAGGGAGACATCACAGGGGAGAACTCATCTGCATGAGGGATTTTTAGGATTTTGTCTTCCTAAATTGCAGCACGGCACCCACCAGAAGTCAAAACCTGCTTCAGCAACAGCAGGTTGCCATCAATGCCCAGCAATTTTAATTCAGGCATCCATTTTCCACATATCTCCCAGGGAATGGTCCCAGCCCTGAGGCTGCCAGAGCTCCAGGAGCGTTTAGACAGCGCTGCCAGGGATGCACAGGGTGGGATTGTTGGGGTGCCTGTGCAGGGCTAGGAGCTGGACTCTGATCCTTGTGGGTCCCCTCCAGCTGAGGATATCCCATGGTTGACCGCCTTCTGTGATCCCCGAGGATGCCAAGCTGCTGGCAAGGGGTTGGGGCCGAGATCCTGGTGTGGAGCACAGCTCTGGGCTCTCCCATTGATCCCAAAACACAGCGGGGTCAGCACCCACCACACCTGAATTCCTGGGAGCAGCACGGCTGCAGAGGGATGGTTCACCTCAGCTGGGAAAAGATGGGGCTGGCACCTGATGGATGTGGAGCTTTCACACACCCATCAAGGACAGAGTAACAGTGACAGCACCCAGTCACACTGGTGCGGGGCTGGGAGGAGGGGGAGAGGCAAACACTTGCCCCTGGCCCTGTAAGTGCCCTGGTTCCCCTCCAAGGCAAAGTTGGCACAGTTGGAAAAGCAAACGGAGCAGTGGGATGTGCAAGGGGTTGGACCCCAGCAGGTCCCTCTTGTGCAAGAGGTGTGGGAACCTCCACAAGGCACTTGTGGCACTGTCCAGGACTCCCAGCCCATGGGGGAGAGCCCCGTGTGCCTCCAGGTTGGGAAACCTGCCCAGGGCTGCTGCTAACGAGTGTTTCTGGAGTGTCACTTGTTTGCTGTTGGCAGCAGAGCCCTTGGGAGAGTTTGCTCAGGAGCAGCTTTTGACACTGACAGCAGAGCTGGGTGCACCCAGTTGGTTTTTTTTCCACCCTGCCGACCTTTTTTCTTTCACCCTGCCTGCACGTTTCCACCTGCTGCACTATGAAAGCTATGAGAAAAATGCCATGTGTTTTCTGACAGGATTTTTCCTTCTGAGAAAACGTGGGAACCAGTCCCACAACTGCCCCAGCCTCGAGAAGAGCTCACGGAGGGAGGACGGAAGCGCAAGACGGAACAGCGAGCCCTGGGAACTGACCAGCACGGAGAACCCAGGGAAAAGCGTCCCAGAGGGGCACGGCTGCAAAATTCCCTCAGCGCTCATTTTTTCTCTTTCTGCTCCATCTGAGCTGATTGCATCAAAACCCAGCTCTGATGCCGAGGATAAAATACCAGGAGCTGCCCCCGTTATTAAATAATTCCCATGAGTTATGGCCCTATGAAATATCTGATGGCTGCATGGAAACACAACAAGGAATGACAATAACATTCCCTTTTATGGAACATCACCCAGCTTGTTCTGCAGAGCCCCAGACAGTCCCAACACACACCCAGCAATGCCAGCCCGCTGAGATATAACAAATCCGTGGGCTATAATCACTTGTATCTCACTTCTATGTCCAGCCAAAGCTCTGCCAACATCTCCTTCACCTCCTGCAGGTGCAGAGCAGACCACAGCAAAACTCTTTGTGCTCAAGGACATAGAAAAACAGGTCAGGTATAGATCAAAATTTATATTATAACAGCATAAAAAAGTTCCTGGGATAGTTTATCCCTGTTATGCACTAAAGGAGGGACAGACCCATGGCCATAGCAGCAAAAAGGACAGGGAAAAGAGTTCCAGTTCTAAGGAGCATCTTTGACCTGTTTCTCTGCAGAGGAAAGGAGGATCAGCTGCCTGGAAAAAGCCAAGTAACATCCTGGGAGGATGTTTCCCATCCCAAAGCACACCCAGAGATCCAGGGCTGTGCTGAAAGGTCAAGGAAAAGACGGAGGTGTTAAAAATGCTGTGTAATTTCCATGTGATTCATCTGCTTTTTGGAGGTCACCGTCCCCATCTGTTAGAACAGCAGGTGGAGAGTCTGGGGAAGGGTTAATAGGATCTCACAGGGCTCTGGATAAATCCATGAGGAACAGGAATTGTGTGGATTGTCCAAGGAACTCGGGCGCTGCTAAATCCCTCTCTCACAGAGGATGGGAACATGGAATATCAGCCAGCTGAAAATGGATATACATTTATACATATATGAGAGAAATGCATATAAATATACACCCACAGATCCATGGAACCCATGGCCACCATAAAACTGAATTTAAGAGTTTATCCGTTTCCAAAGAATCACAGAATACCCTGAGCTGGAAGGGCCCCATAAGGATGATCCAGTCCAAAGAAGAAAGAACAGATGGATATTTATGGTAGGAGTTTAGACATCCCACTTGGAGCTTTTTCCACGCTTCAGGGAGCACATCAAGCTCCGTCCATCCAAAAGCAGGAAGAATTTGGGGATGTTTAGCCATTATTTCCACCTTCTCCTTGTGGCTGTGGGAGGGCAGACCAGGAGCACCACAACCTGGCCCCAAGCAGGTGCATTTCTGGAATGCTTTCAGAAGCCCATTCCTGGCCCTGGTGGCCACATTCCCCAGCCCCTCAGCCCACCAGAGGGTGCTCTCAGTACTGGTTAATACCGACCTAATTTGTGTCTTTCCCTCCCGCTGAGAAACTCCAGCACGGGGTTGGGTGTGGAGAAAAACACCACCAAGCCCTAATGAAGCGCTAATTGTGGTGCCAGGGGTTCAGTCAGAGTAGGGGGAGAGACGGGAGAAGCCAAGGCAGTGGGGAGCATGAACTCAGCACTCGGGACATCATTCCATGTGCCAATGAGCGCTTTGGAAAAGCTCTGATGTCCTGAAGGGCTCCTCCACAGGGCCCCTCGCTGGAGTTTTTCTGGAGTGGTCACTCCCGGCCATGAGAGCTGGGACGTTGGTGGATTTTGGTGTTTCTGCTTGCCAGAGGTACAAACTGTGCCCTGTTTTACAGGCGAATAACAGGGAGAAGTCACTCAGGGACCTCCATCACCCAAACAAACGCAGCGTGCGCCGGCATCCGCCAGCCGCGAGCTCTGATGAACTCCGAACTCCCTCTCAGCCTTTATTTCTCCCCAGTTTTCTCTGAGAGGAATTCCTGCCATTCCCATGCCCTCTGCAGCCTATGATACCCATAATTATGTCGGGCCTGGAGAGCCGGGCTAATTGTGGTGTTGATCCCGAGGTTGTTCCTTCGGCCCAGCAGGACGGCCTGCTCGCCTTTCATGTCCGCCAGCTTAACGAGGCTCTCTTTAATTTCTCCTTAATAAAACTTGGGGCAAAGGGGAACGTTTAATGCGCACTTAAATAAAAACCAGAGAGTGCACTGCACTGGCCAACTTCCTAAAATCCAAGTGCCTGTTCTGCAGCCATCCACAGGACGTCAGCAGCCAAATAAAACCTCCAGCACGGGAGCCTGAGCACCGAGAGAAGCAGCAGCTCACTCCGAGGCTTTTGTTTTTCCCCCCAATAATGTGTTTTTATCGCCGGGAAGCCGGAAAAGGGAGAGCATTAAAGGTTCCCTGCGTGGGTACACGGGAGCCATTTCTGCACGTAATGAGTTCTGCTGCCTCTGAGCAGAGCACGGTTAATAACAGCCCATAAAGTGGGTTTACCACCCCAATTGCCAGTCTCAGAAGGTTACTAAAAGCCTGTTCAAATGAGCTCGGGCAGAGCTGCCTGGCTGCTTGGAAATCACCATTTTTTGGGGGGTTGAAATGGGAGAAACTCAGGAGCGCAGCAAATAAAGCCAAAGCCAACTTCCGCTTGCCCAGAACAGTTTTGCCAAAACCACTTAAATTCGTGTGATGATACCCTTTTGCTCCATCCAGAGCTGTCCCATCAGCTCATTGACTAATTACAAAATTCATTATAAAGCATCTCCACACTGGGCAGGGTCAATCCAGCTCTGGGATGTGTTTTTCAAGTGTCAGGCCTGGAAAACCCACTGAGGCTCAGGGCCCCTTGATGGGGGAAAGTGCCACCAGAGGTGTCCCAGGAGCTGGAGAAATGGGATTCCCCTGGGAGTGGGGCTGATGGAGGCTCTGGGGATAAAGAGCCCCCACTCTCCTTGCTCCCCACTGCCCAGAAGAGCCATGGGTTGATTGATAAAATCCATATTTCCTTGTCTTTTAGGAAGTGCGGTGGTGCTGGAGCATTTCCAACACCCTTTATAAGGGAAATCCTGTGACTTTTCCACTTTTCCAACCCCAAAGGGCCCAGGAAGGTGGGGAATGCTCTGGGAAAGAGAAAAAAAGCCCCTGGAACATTCACTGCTCTGGTTTCAGATCCCTGTTTTGCTGCCCATCCGTGGGATATGGAGAGCACAAATTCCCAGCCTGCCTTCCCTCATCCCACCTGAGCTGGCATCACTGTCCCTGGCACAAGCACCTCCTTCAAACCTCCAGCAAGATCAAAAAGGGCTTTTTCTGCTTAGCCTGGACCAGAATCTCTCCTCTTTCATCACAGAATGGTTTGAGTTGGAAAGAACCTTAAAACCCATTCCATTCCTGCCATGAGCAGGGACACCTCCCACTGTCCCAGGCTGCTCCCAGCCCTGTCCAGCCTGGCCTTGGGCACTGCCAGGGATTCAGGGGCAGCCCCAGCTGCTCTGGGCACCCTGTGTCAGGGCCTGCCCACCCTCTCAGGGAAAGATTTCTTCCCAATATCCCATCTAAACTGACCCCAAGAAGCGCCATTTCTCCTCCTGGGGAAGCCAGCTCCATCTCCCACACATGCTTTTCCATTTACAGCCAAAAAAGAGGGAGGAAAAAAGCGGAATTTCCATTGTTCACTCAGCCCTTTGATTTTTCTCCATTCTCCTTGCCTTTGTCTGTGTGGGGATGTGTATTTGCAATATATTTTGAGGTCTTCTGCAGTCGTTTAGCGGGTCCCTTTCCGAAGCCTTGTGGACCACCACGGGCTGAGAACCCAGGGTGGGAGACGTGGCGAGACAGCCCTGCACAAATCCAGCGTCATCCCTTTGAAGTCCTCGGGGCTTCCACGGCAGCCAGAAGGAATTAGGGAGAGAAAGGGACTGCAAGAGCCCTGCTGGCTCCATGTCAGCGCTTCCCGCTGCCTCAGAATAGAGCGCGGCTGAGCCAGCGCCGAGCACTCTTGGAATTACGACACCGAACATCATGAGGCTCGCAGGTGGCTCCCCCTCAACCTTACACCACGTGTGTACCAAAGCCACACCACTGTCCCATCAAGCTAGGTGGCTTTAAGCTCTGATTTCCTGCTCAGACCAAGCCCAGCTTGGTCAGGGCTTGGAAAAACCTGGATTAGGTGTCCCTGCCCATGGAGTGAGATGGTCTCTAAGGTCCCTTCCAACTCAAACCTCTCAGTTATTGATTCTCTGAAGTCCAACCAGCAGGAATCACCAAGAGACTTCGTGCAGCTCCAAGATTTCCAGGGAATATCAGGGCTGGATTATCAAAATGCAGAAAAAAACCTCGCTGAACCGCTCGATCTGTTGAGTGCTCCCTCTGCCATTGGGTGCTAAGCCTACTCCTCCCTCTGGATCCATGCAGTGGCTTCCCCATAAGATTTGGGAATTCTGCCTTTTCCTCCCCTCTGTGTAAAGCAAAATAGGTAACGCTAATGATCTATTGCTTAATGAGCCTGTGCCTTCCCCATTAATGGGTGCACTCCACAGTGGGAGACGTCACCTTCCCAAAGACATCATGTGCCTGGAAAATCCCTCCCCTCGCTGAGCTTGGGATTTTAGGGTGCCTGGAGGATGTTACTTTGAGGGTTGGACCAGATGACTTTAAAGTTCCCTTTCAACCCATGTTTTGGCAGAAAAGATGGAAGGAATTTTAAATTTGCAGCCCGGAAAGGATGGAAAAGCTCAAGCGCTATTCCTGGTTTTTCCCTTCTAGGCATGGCTTTGAGACGGATGTTCCTTCACCGCTGTTTTAATTCTCCTCTCTTGCTTTTTTTCCTCCCTCCCTCTTGATCTCTTAGCGAAGTTACTCTTTTCCACAGACTGTGGACATCACCAAAGTCCAAAGGGACCTCAGGAGGTCTCTGTTCCAACCTCCTGCTCAAAGCAGGGCCAGACTCAGAGCTGGATACCAAATTTTGGATGTGCTTGTGAGCTCTGTGTTACAATGACGGGCTCAGACGTGAGAGCCAGGCTGTGTTTGGGGCAAACCACAAAAAACTCCTACAGCAGTGAATCACCGTTCATCCAAATTCATTTGACTTTGTGGGAGAATTTTGATTTTGAATGAGTTGGACAGCAAAATCTTTAAGTTCAGACCCAAAAGATTTGTTTCTTCTTTTTTCTATTGGTTATTCCACCCTTTCCTTCCATTCTGGATGTCCATGATTTGTAACACTTGTACCTGGGGTTCACACTAAATTTTCCACTTCAATCAGGCCACTCCTGTATTTCTGACTCTATTTCACAAAAAAACTTCCACTCAGTGGAAAAAACTTGGACTTTTCTCCCTCATCTGGAGCAAAAGCAAATAGCAAACCATCAGGACATTTCATTCTGTGAGAGAGGAATTCCACTTTTTGGACAGCTTTGGTTGCTGTCGAGAAGAAGGGGAGGCTGGCTGAGACAGCTCACGAAAGCTTTGGGAAGTTCATCCAAAGGCTCGAAGCTGGCAGTGCATCCCCAAATCCTTGCATCCTCTGCCAACAGCATGAGGAGGGGATCTTTCAGGGTCCCCTCAAAGGACTGAATATGCAGTTCCCAGAATGCCTGAGGTCTCTAACTCTCCTAGGCTCCTTTTGAAGTACCCCAGCCCTTTTTTCCCCCCCTTGTTTTCCATTCTCCCTCAGATAACCAGAGTGGGCCCCTTGCTCATTGTTCTCCGCGTCACCTCCCACCAAGAAAAGCAAAGGGGGGGGGGAAGCCACATGAAGATATTCAAACAAGCAACTGGAATGTCTAAAAACCGGTGGGAGAGTTTGTTCCTAATTCACATGTCCCTCCTTGCTGCTGGAAAGAGCTCTTTAGCTATTTATGGCATTCTGAGCCCTCGCTCCTGGTTCCTGCCCCGCTCAGCTGCAAGGTCGGCCCACATGGCTCGTGCTGCACTTCAGCGGGGTGAGGAAGAAAAAACCCTAAAAGAGAGTGTGTAGAAGCGAGCAGAGCTTTTGGGATGGGCACATCTGGTCCCCACGTGGCAGCCCAGCCTGGGGGAGCAGCTGCTGATGGGGAAAAGCTGCGTGCTGTGGCTCCAGACGAGCTCCTTTCACAGACAGATTATGGATATATAGAAACATCCCTTATATATGTGTGCGTAAATAGACACAGAGATGAATCTCGGGCAAGAAAGAGCTTCCAAGTTTTCTTTTCTGAAGCCTGCAGACCCCTAGGCAGCACTGATTTACTGTGGAGCAGGGATGCTGTTCCTTCTGTGCTGCTGCAGAGCAGAGAGGAGCTCCAAAAATCCCCGAGTTTGTCAGGAAAGATCCTGAAAGCAGAATCAGAACAGCCTGGGCTGGAAGGGACCTTAAAGTTCAGCCAATTCCACCCTCCACCATGGGCAGGGACACCTCCCGCTATCCCAGATTCCTCCAGAGCCCATCCAACCTGGCTTTGGATATTCCCAGAGATCCAGGGGCAGCCACAGCTTCTCTGGGCACCCCGTGCCAGGGCCCCCCACCCTCACAGGGAAGAATTCCTTCCCAATATTCCACCTAAACCTTCTCTGTGTCAGTGGGAAGCCATTCCTGTCACTCCATCCCTTGTAAACAATCCCTCTCCATCTTTCTTGTGGGTTCCCTTCAGGCACTGAAAAACCCCAAAGCCTTCTCTTCTCCAAGCTGGGACAAAAAAGACGGATAAGAAGACGGATTCACATTCATGTGAACTTTTTCTTATTTCAATTTTCCAACCAGCACACAGAGCACAGGTCCTGGTGATGGGCAAGACAAACACTTTGCCATCTAGGCCGTTCCCTGATGCCCAAAAACCAGGGCTGGTGGTGTTCTCTGGCCAGCAAAGTCTGTCCTGCTCTGCTCCCGTGGAAAGGAGATGCTTGGGGATGCCTCTCCTTAATTTCAAACCCACCATCAGCCCTTATTCACCTCCTCCTTCAGCTCCAGACCTGCCACTGGCTCCTTCTCCAGGGACAGGACAAATAAAGCTTTGGGGATGTCACAGCTGATCAAATTCTGTCTACAGAGTCTCCCATGGGAAAGCGGTTGAGCAGAGAGTAGAGGAAGGGTTGGCAGCTGGAAAATAGTGGAAAAAATATTCTTTTAAATGGTGGAATTGGTGGAAAATATTACAAACCAGCACCCGGTTCCTTCCAGAGCCTGTGCCCAGCCCTGAGCCTCTTGTTTCAATAAAGACACTGAGGGGCTGGAGCGTGTCCAGGGAAGGGAAGGGAGCTGGGGAGGGGCTGGAGAACCCTGAGGGAGTTTGGGGGGGGCTCAGCCTGGAGCAAAGGAGGCTCTGGGGGGCCCTTCTGGCTCTGCACAACTCCCTGACAGGAGGGGGCAGCCGGCGGGTTGGGCACCGCTCCCAGGGAACAGGGACAGGAGCACAGGGAACGGCCTCAGGCTGGGCCAGGGGAGGTTTAAATTGGATATTCGGAAAAATTTCTTCATGGAAAGGGTGTTCAGGAAACAAGGGGCTGTCCAGGGAGTAGTGGAGTCCCCATCCCTGGGGGGATTTAAAAGCTGTGTGGATGTGGCACCTGGGGGTCTGGGTGAATGGTGGCCTTGGCCTTAGAGGGCTTTTCCCACCTAAACAATCCTATGATTTACAGAGATTTAAATTATTGAAATAGACTTTTAGTGATTTAAACCCTTTTTCTCCCAGCTTTTTCAAAGGACCTGAAAATGATTCCTCAATAAGGCCGTGATAAATACCAAAGAGTTTTGAGTATTTGCATTAGAAGCTGCCATTTGTTGCAGAAATAAGCGGGGAAAAAATCCCAACACAAGCACAAATCCTCTATTTTCCCCTAGCAAGGCCCAGAATGGTTTTCAACATTCTCTTAAAGTTTTACAAGTCTAATCATTTTAGCCTAAACCACCATACTTCTGCAGCATCCACTGATTCAGAACACGCTGTTTAAACCGGCCAGCTCATACCCTTGAGTGAACAGCACGGGGTCATTAAGGCTGGAAAAGACCCCTAAGATCATCAATTCCATGTACGAATTCCTGCTGGCTTTGTCCAGGGCCAGGAGCACGGTTCCATAAGGGCATTAAAGGGAACACTTCCCGACTATTTGGGGGGTTTTACACTACAAAACACCCAGTAAATGACAAAGACAACTTGTTGCTAAGAAGTTCCATAAGAATTGCATTTTCTTCTCCTTAGATCAGGCCGTAACTCTTGAAGCAGAGGGAAATTGCTTTGGCTGAAAATGAAAATAAGGGCCAGGGTTTGACTTAACGGTTCTTATGCTGAGATTTCATGGAATTCTTTGGGTTTGGAGGGATTCTAAAGCTCATCCAGTCCCACCCCCAGCCATGGGCTGGAACACCTTCCACTGTCCCAGGGAGCTCCAAGCCCCATCCCACCTGGCCTTGGGCACTTCCAGGGATGCAAGGCTTTGTTCTTATGCAAATTTCTTTGAATTTTTAAAGACCTTGCAACTTTTCCCACTTTTTTTTTCTAATGGGAAATTTGACCCAGCCAAAAGCAGAAGCAATTGGATTATGCAGAAAGAACATGAAGTTGAAAAAATGTCAGTTTTCCAACCTCCTGCTCTACGCTATGCACAAATCTGGGAATCAGCAGTTTGCGAGACAGAGAAACTCCTGGGGACCATCCAAAATAAAAGCCATTTTCCCATTACAAGTGGGCTGAAAATAGAGCTGCAAATCCGACCCTTTTGAAAAGTGGGCTGCAGTCTGGGTGAGACGGCTCAGATCTGGAGCTGTGGCCTCCTGGTTTGATGCGGGAACCCAAACCAGACCCGTTTCTTAACCCTGTTTCAGATGTGCCTGGAAAACTGCTGCAAGGGACAGATTTTCCAACATCTTCCTACTTCCAAAAATGGCTGCCTGGTTGGAGCTGAGGATCGTGAGTCCCGCTAGTGAAATCTGTCACCACCAAGGACCATTTCTCAACGCAGTCATGAGCCTTTCTGAAACCCCATTCCCAATCAAAATATACCAGGGCAATTTTCCACAGCTTTCTTGGGGTCTACAAAAAGCACAAAGCTTTGCATCCTTTTGGAAAATCTGGTTTTGGGGGAGTTTCCTGCATTTGCTTGGCTCCCCTTCCCGTAACTGCTGTCCCAGCCTGGTTTGCGAGATGCAAAACATTCCCATTTGCAAACGGAGCGAGTTTTAATTACTCCCAGAATTTGGCCTGGAAGGGAAGAGCCAAACTGAAGAGCAAATTTAGACAAAATATTGGGAAGAAATTCCTCCCTGTGAGGGTGGGGAGGCCCTGGCTGCCCAGAGCAGCCGTGGCTGCCCCTGAATGTGTCCAAGGCCAGGCTGGATGGGGCTTGGAGCAGCCTGGGACTGTGGGAGGTGTCCCTGCCCCTGGCAGGGGGTGGAACTGGATGATCTTTGAGGTCCCTTCCAACCCAAACCATTCCAGGATTCACATTAATCAGATAAGGAAAGTAATTGCTCTTATCACCCAAATACACAAGCCAGGGGATGATGTCAAAAAATAAACCTGAAGCACCATTTGGATTATAGGAATGTGCTGTAAAACACAAGAAATTTTCCTTTTCTCCACCTTGGGCCTTTCCTCTCTTGCCTCCATCCCCAGTCCCTCTCTCTGCAACCAGGGCCTTTGCCAAAGAACACTTCCAGGCGTATCTGAAGGGTAAGGCCTGCAAAGCAACAGGGCATTCAAATAGAGAGTGGAAATAATTTCCTTGCAGGAAGGAGCTATCCCAGTTTGTCTTCCCTTCCTTTTGATTGCACAGCTCAGATCAGGGAGAGTCAGGAAATTACATGGTCTTAGGAAAAATAATAATAATTCAAAAAAAATTAAAAAGGAAAGAGAAGAATATCAAGGAAAAGGAAATTTTTTCATTTCCTGCCAAAACCAATCCCACAACTTCTTTGAGGTTTCAAAGGCTTGGTTACATTTTTTAAAAAAATGTTTCACCATGACAAATTCCACTTCACACATGCTCCTTGTTTTTAGACAAAACATGGGCCACTACAAGAAGGAAGAATATTTTCTTCCAGTTTAATATTTTAATATTAAAGAATTTAATATTTTAATGTTAAAGATGGGTGGACAGACACCGACAGAGAAACCAAAAGGCAACACCTGCCCCGTGATAAATCCTGAGCACTGCTGAGAGGAGGAACTTGGCTCTGTGTACAAAACCATTATTGAATGGTTTAGGTTGGAAAGGACCTTAAAAACCATCCAGACCCAAGCTCCTGCCATGGGCTGGGACACCTTCCACTATTCCAGGCTGTTCCAAGCCCCATCCTTTGCTCTGAGCATTCTCTGAGCCAAAGCAACTTTTTCTAGGTAATAAAACAGGAAAAGGATGAAATGCCATGAAATACATTTTCCCTAAACACAGAATCCATGATTTTACAATAATAAACACAGAATCCATGATTTTACAATAATTTTTTTGGTCAGCCAGCATGGACAATACTCTTGTCTGATTCCTATTTCTGACAAAACCTGGTGGGAAGGGGGAGAGAGCCAAGCTTCCTGCTGGATGGAGCTGAAGACAGCTGAGTTTTTTATTCTCTGTGTTAGGTTAACCACAGCGCAGAACAGAACCAGGCGGGTGAAACACGTTCATCAGAATGATCCACGCCTGGCTTTTGTGAGGAGATCCTCTCTGCCAGGCTGTACCATGCTCAGCTTCACTCCACCGGCGTGGTCTGAGCACAGCTGATTCCCCAGAGTTTACACAGAAATGGGATTTTTTTCCTGTGGCAAAGAGCAAGGCAGGGTGTGCTGCACCCGTCTGTATTTCAGCAAACACACAGCAGCAGGGCGGGAGGGAGCAGCCCCCCAACTTTCTGATCGGCTTTCCTTAACCTTTTCAACCTGCAGCTGAACAATTGTCACACAAACCTTTTCATGCTGCTGCTTTGCCCTTTCCAGGGAGAGGAATGTGGCCTGAGCACCCCAGCCCCGTGGAACAGGGATGTCCCATCCCACAGCTCCTCTAACACCCGAGGGCAATCCCCCCGGCTGTGGCTTTGGAAATGATCTTTGAGTGTTTCCCTGTGAAAGAAACGCTCCCAGCTGGGTGATTTATCCTGGAATGACGGGCTAGGCTTTGCTGGGTGGCCTGGGGTGAGCCAGGCTGGGACAGCTGCGGGTGTTCACCTGGAGAGGAGAAAGTTCCAGAGACCTCAGAGATCCTTCCAGTGCCTGAAGGGGATCCAAGAGAGCTGGAGAGGGGATTTTCACAAGCACTTTTTAAACTTTTGCTCTTCGGTGCTGTGACAGACAGCGAGGGCAGCCTGCTATCCACAACTAGCTCCCAGCCTTCCTCCCGTGCTCCTCTCCCCTCCCTGCTGCTGTGATTCACAGCCCAGACAAGCTCCTGGTTCCTCATTTTACACATCCCTCCCCTGGGAATGCTCCTCAGAGCCTCTGTGAGCTCTGGCCTGTGGCCGTTCGAGATGGAGAAAATCCGTCCCTTATCCCCGATCTAAGGAGCATCCTCGGGCTGAGGTGAAAGCAGAGCCTCAGTTTGTTTTCTTTTGCTATTACCGAGGATTAAAACAGAGCCAGGACACGGCAGAGAGCCCCCAGTGCCAGCAGGGAAAGGGGTCACAGGCAGCATCGTTAGCAGATGGCTCCTCACCCAAGTCCTTTCTCCAAAGGGTTATTCACCACATCCCAGGTTTTGCCAGGCAGGCCAAACTCCTAAACCATCTTTTAAAGGTTCAGCCTTAAATCCTAAAAAACCTCAGCTGAATTCCCACATTCCATTGGGAATTATTTCAGCTGCAGGACCCTCAGCACAGCAGCACCCAGCACAGCCACGTCACCACTCTGCTGCGACATCCCAGCAGAGCAAATCCCTTCCATCAGGCATCCCGACGCAGCAAATATTTTTTCTGGGGTAAATCAGCATCACTTTAGGTGACAGTGGAACCACAGGGTGACACTGAACTGGTGACACAGCTTGTCCCAACCCCAGTTGTCTCTTTGGAACAGCAGCCTCACACAGCAAACCATGGCACCTCACCATGTCCTTTTATCTAACAGGTTATTCACCACATCCCAGGTTTTGCCAGGCAGGCCAAACTCCTAAACCATCTTTTAAAGGTTCAGTCTTAAATCCTAAAACGCTGGATTCCCATGTTCCATTGGGAATTATTTCAGCTGCCTCTAGGGGCAGGCAGAAGATTGTTCTGCAATCCCATGTGGACCATGGAGAAATGGTGCTCCCAAAATCTGGACACCATCTGTCCTAACATCACTCGAGGACAGCTGGAGCACTGACACACTTTAAAACCCTCTTTTTTCACCTATTTTAGACATTTGATTTAATACTATGTATTAATAGAAGTATTATTTAATATTCCACCCCTCCTTCCAGGTAGCCTATAAAACACAGCCAAACACCTCCTGGGACGGGAGAGGGAGCACCTGGAAACAACCACTGCCAGGGCTTAAGGCGGGAATCCTTCCAGGAAAGGGTAAAGCTGGAAATTCCTGCCATGGGAGGAAGAGGTGAAAGAGCCAAACCTGCCTGTGGGATGGTCCTTTTGGGGTTTAGAGTTAAAGGGTGATGGGGAAACGGTCATCTCCCCTACATCCTCTGCCAGAGACGGCAAACATGCCAGTTTCTCCCATTTTGGGTTTCTTTAGGATGGTGTTTATACAGCTGAAATGGAAAATATTACCTCTGGAAGGGCAACAACACAACACCAATGCAACTGGCAGCATCCATGAGGTCCTGGCATTCCTGCTACGTGGACACATCCAGGGAATTCAGTTTCAGGAAAAGGATGGGTTTGGCAACCCTTCAGGATTGCCAAATCAAGAGTAACTGGATTACTCTCCATCAGGAATATTTTGCCATGCAGCGTCCCTGCAGCTAGGGAGAATATTTTCCACTTCCACACCACTTTTATCTGGTTTCCCACTCAGAAAACAAACCAGTCTTTAAGGAATGAAACGAAATCAAAAGCAAAACCATTTTGCTTTCTTCACAAATCCTCTTTCCCCTTTCTCTGATGGGGAGATGGAAAATTATACGGGAGGCAGAAGGAAAAAAAGTATTATCTAGAATAATAATTATTCCTTGTGGAAAAACTGGGAAAAATAGCACAGCTTAATCCAAAAGAGCTGAATTTCCATGCCTCTCCTGGGCTCACCTCATCCTCTAAGCCTCCTGCCCTGCAGTGATCCGGATATTTGGGCTTTTCTGCAGCTCTGTGATTTAAACCCCAAAGGCAGAGAGGAAGAACAGGAGGGAAGAGGGAACTGGATCCCTCCGAAGAGAACTCCCACCTTGTGGAAACTCGCACGGCTGAGAGCCTCTCGCAGCTCCACAGCAGCCGAGCTCTGGTGGTCTCCACCCAAGGTGGGCAAAGATCCAACTTGAGACCCTCCCTTCCTGAGCGATGGCAGCTGCTGAGCGTGCCTGGGGCAGGGAGAACTCCCAGGGATGAAATTCCCAGAGATGGGAATCCCTGGGGAAGGGCAAGAGATGGCCAGGGCTCTTTTGGCCGTGCACGGTAGCCCACAGCACGATGAGGACGATCCCTGGATGGGATCCAGATGTTCCCGTAATGAACTGCTGGTTTTCTCTAAAGGTTCCCAAGAGGAGACCACACAAAAGGAATTAAGGATGGAGTCCAAGCCCAAGCAGGATCCAACTTCAATTCTATTGCAGCATCCAATTGGCTTTTGTCCCAAAATGGGACGTGCAACTCAATCCAGTCAAACTCCAGGACATCCCTGGGGTAGGCCGGGCTGTCCCTCCTCAGACAGGGTGACACCCCCAAGGTGATGCCCCCAGCAGACAGAATTCTGCTGCCCAGGGCTCTGGGGCCAAGCCAGTGGTAGCTGCTGCATCCATCCCTGGACAACCAGAGGGATTTTCCTACCTGTCACCAATCCCTTTCTTGGGGTTTTCCGTACCTCTCCACGCATATGGAGATTGTATTTTTCCCGTCTTTTCCAATTACGTGTCCCATTGACCACCTGCACCTCCCAATTTGCTGAAGACCGGCTGAGCTTTTCCAGCTGAAGAGGGAAATAAAGCAATGATCTCTTGCCACTTCCAGCTGCCACGGGACAATGCAAAACTTCATTGCTTGTTTGTGAAATGCTTTCACTGGCAGGAAAAAAAGACTGGGGAGAGAGCAATCCCTCGCTGAAGATAATTTCCACCCCATCACCCTCTTGATTCACTTTTAAATAAACGCCTGGGGAAGCAGAAGCCCTCAAAGTGTGTCCGGCTCGAAGCTCTCTGCTGGAGAAGCTCCCAAACGCCTTCCAGCAATGCCAGTGCTGCTGGTCATTCCCACTGGTCATTCCCGCTGGTCATCGGGCCGCAGGGTCACTTTGCTGACCACACACAACCCAACTGCAGGAAAAGAGCCACCCTTAGGGGCTGGGGGATCTCCCTCTGGCTTTGCCCGTGATGGGATCTCAGCAAGATGTGGTTATTGGGGTGAGAGACCTGAAGTGGCATTGCAGCTGATGCCTGATCAGAGGCTCCCTGGAACAGAGGCCAGACAGGATGGAGAGAATAAACTGGGGATTTATTGCAGGGCCTTCAATAGGGACACCTCGGGCAGGCAGAGCCTCTCCGGGAGAGGCCACACCCAAGATGGACCCCAGGGCACGAGTTTGCTCCACTTGGATCAGTTTGGATCCATTCCCAGATCAGGGTTCATTCTCCAATGACAATTCCTTGCTCCTCAAGGAGATGGACAGCAGGACTCTGATCCCCTTCCAGTTCACCTTTGCTGAGCCATGTGAGGAGGGGCTTCAGCTCACCGCATTCCGTGAGGAATTCTGCTGATCCCACACCCGACCATAAAACCCCCTCCTCTCCCCAGTCCAGCCCATGTGAGTTGTGTGTGATGTTTCGGAGACCACCCAGCTGGAGCTGCAGAGCGTTCGGTGACTGATAAAAACAACAACTGCGTGAAGCGAGCCTGCGCTCCTTGCCAGCAAGAGCAGCGGTGGGAAAACCCCTCCTTCAGGGGGCTCTGCAGACAAGGAGCGGCCCTAGGGGTTCGTGACCGACAAGATGTCCCACGCACGCTTAGCAGGAAACGTGGGAAGAGTGAGGAGGTGGAGGATTCCCCTAAATCCTGCTGTTGTCCTTGTTCCTCGAAGGGAGAGTGTGAGCTGGTCAGTGATCCTGGCGGAATGGCTGGAACCCAGAATCATTTATCAAAGATGCACCAACTGAGCATCTTCTCTCCCTCCAGGCCACTTGTCGTGAAAAACAAACCAACCTGAGGATGCTGGAGAAGGAGGAAAAGTCACCTCGTGTGTTCGTCAAACAGATTTCTGCCAAGGATCTCTGCGGACAGGGCTCTACGTGCCAAGTGAGGAGTGTGGCGGATGATGAAGAGCCCCGAGCCAGACTACAGATCATGGAGGAGAATATTCCATGGAGGTGAAAGATGAACACTGATACCCCAATCTTCAAGTATTTGCACTTTGCAGAAGTGCAAAAAAAAGAAAAAATAAGCTTGAGACTTGTCCCTGCGCAACTGTCAAGTGTTCAAAATGCCTGGGGGGGATTAAATGCTGTGTCTATCCTCCAAACCTTCCCAAAAGGTTTGGTTTTCCCTCAAAGTAATTCAGGAAAGTCTGTGGTTTCATACCTGGTTTTGCTGGAAAGAGCACTTCAATGCTGGACCAGAGAGAAATTTGTGCTTTATGCACAGAATTGGATTTTTCTGGCTGTATTTCACTTTTGGAGTCTAAGCAGAGGTTACCCAGATAATTTTACGGTGCGGACACAACATTAACGTTACATAAAAGAAGATTTGTCAATTCAGACTCACAGTTTGCACAACCACAGGCCCAAGATGCAGAAGCTGATTGATGCATCCACTACTAGTTTTTTGTTTTGTCCTATTCAAAGATGTTAAAGTTCTCTTTCCTCATGTCCAGCCAGTTTCTAATCCCTGCTAAGAAGCTGCCTTGACACCTGGTGAAAGAACAGTAAAGCAGGGGGACAGGAGAACAGGCAGCAGCAATAATTAACAATTAAAATAATTCCTCTGCACCTCAGACCCTTAGGAACCTGCCAAAAATTCTTTCAAGTGAGTTTAGAACCACATGGGACGACAACTGTGCACAGATGAGGAAAAAGGCATCAGAACACATTCCAAATTAATTAATTTGTTCAACCACCACCAAGCTTTCTCCTAAGAGCCCCAGGGCCCAGTTTTCCTGCTTTTGATTGATTTTAATCACAAAGCTCATTAGTCCCTAGCAAGCACCCCAAATTGCATCGTGCTTGGCCTGCTTTGGATCCCACTCACGGGATTCGGGGACGGTGCCACCCAGCCAGATGTTTCCAGCACCTCTTGATGAGAAATTCATATTTTTCTTTTATTGGACGTCCTGGCCAGAGAGCCCATGCGGAATGTAAACTCTGTGTGCAGAGATATATATTTTTTCTCTCTGTTTATAAACACAGAGAGTCCAGTTCTTCCCCCACCAGGGTTGGATGAGCCCAGAATTTATCAATTTATCAGCACTGGAGAACACACTCCTGATTTACACGGAAGGAAGAGGGGAAATTGTTTGCAGGAGAAAACAAAAACAGATTAGGCAGCTCCCATTTGCATATGGATCTGAACGCACATGCACCACAATATTTGGATTATTTGTCATAAACAAACTTGCCTCAACACCCACAAGAGCACACCTGTAATCCAGGGGGTGAGAGTCAGGGAAAAACACTTTTGTGTTCCCCAGAGGCTGCTCAGACCTGGAAAATTCCCTTGGCAACACCTTCATCTGGCAGCTGTTCTGTGATCCCTGAGCCAGCCCTTAAACCTTCTCTTGGAGCAACTTGGGATAGTGGAAGGTGTCCCTGTCCATGGGAGGGGGTTGGAATGAGGGGGTCCTGAAGGTCCCTTCCAACCCAAACCATTCTGGGATCTGCAATTCCAAGTTCCCTTTCCTTGCTGCTTCTCCTGCCTCGCTCCTTGGCCTCATTCTGCCCCTCAGGGCTGGTCCCAAGGGCCACCAGAGGCAGATTTCTAGGCTGGGCCTGCCTTCTCCCACCCAGCTGCTGTCCAGCCCTCCAGCACCTGCCCAAACCTCCCTGTTATTCCAACAGGATCAGGCACGTGGCTTCTGGTCGTGGACTTAAACCCAAAGCGCATTAATTTGATAATTGGCCCCACACAGAGGAGGCAATGAGGATGGTTCACATCAAGCCTCCTTACAAGACATTAGAGAAGCCACCAATGTTTTGACATCCAGCAGATTATGGTATTTGTGGGGCTGAGCTCTCATAATGATGAATTTCAGGGCTGAGCTCTCGTAATGATGAATTTCCTGGCCCCGGTTCTGCTGTTATTGCTGCAATAACACGAATTCGCTGGTAACAGATGAAAACCCTTCCCACATACATCTGCATGTACACATTTATAAATGTACAAACACTGAGAGGAGGGGAGAGATAAATATCTGCAGGTCACGAGCGAGCAGCTTCAGGAAGCTGTAGGACACAAGGGAGGGTTTTGTTTAGAGTAGAATTTCCCCCTTTGTCCCTCAGGGATGAGATCTCCAACATCTGTCCCCTGATGACTTCCAGTGAAGCCAAGGGGGTTTTGTGCAGGGAATTCACCTCATTTGGGATGCATGGGGAGCTCTGACTGAGCCTGATGGGGCTGCAAAGGTCTGCCAGGGCGCTGCTCCTTTGCCACGTTGATTTAAAGGGTTGGGAATGACAACTGGCCAGGGATAAGGTTAATTACTGATGCTGCATCTCCCTCCCTCCATCCTTACCATCTGGATCTGGATTCGGGTGGAGATGCCTCACCCCTTTAACCCGATTTTTTAATACTCCTATGGAGGGAATTTGGGATCATCAAACTTAATGAAGCTCAGCATGTTTAGAAAAGCAGGGGGGGCAGAAAAAAAGGATAAAGGCACACACAATAAAATCCCAGAAGGGGGAGGAAGCACAAAACAGACATTGCTGGGAGCAGGAGAAGACCAAACCATGTGGATCCCAAGCAACTGAGTGCCAGGAGAGCTTCCCTCCAGAAGCAGGCAGGAGAAACCCAAATTTAACAGCAGAACGAGACTGAAATGGCTCCTGGGGAGCCTCCATGGCCCAGGCTAAACCTTTTCCCTGCAAACCACATCCCTCCTGTGCAGCCATGTGGGTGATTCATCCAGAGGCACCAATCTGGAACATCTCCACATCTGGTGCCTCCAGGACAAGCAGGTGGCCCTCAGCCAGGGATCAGGAAGGGAAAGCTGGGACAGCTCCACTCCGAGCCCAGGCACTCCTGTGGGAGATCAGGATCTGCCAGCAGCAGGGAAAGATTGATATCAAGCATCTTCCCTTGCTCTGGAATGTTCCTCTGGGGAGGCAGTGCCCAGCCACATGGAAGCACAGCCTCCCTGCCTGCCAAGCCTTCCTTCAGGCCAGCCTCCAGCACGGCTGCTCCAAAATCCCCGCGCGGTGGGAGCAGCGATCCCAGCCATGAATCACAGAGATTCCTGTCAGAAACCTCTGGCAGCCCGGCTTGCACTGGCCTGCTGCAGAATGACAACTGCTGCCATTTTCCTGGGAATGAAGCACAGGAGCCCTCCTTCCTTCCTCCCGTTCTCCCTTTCAGCGGGGTTTGGGTCTCTCTTGCTGTTCCAGGCTGGCTGGAAGCAAAGATGGGACAAAGATGTGGGGATAAAACCCCCAAACCGCAGCAGGACATCTATTTATGATCCTCCTTTTTTGCAGCTGACTCTTGCTCCCAGCCCAAGTCCAACTTCCCTTCAGCTCCAAAGAATGAGGAATTCGCATTGGATGTCCAGTGACACCACAGACCAGAGGACGAGCTGGAATTGTGGCAGCTGCTGTCACAACCATCCTGTCTGCAGGGCTGGTTGTTACCCAGCCCCTTTGGATAGATCTTCACAAAAGAAAAGCCAGATAAATCATCCCAGATAAATCATCCCACACACAGGATTCTGGGATGCACCACAAGTCCCTGGCATCCAATCTATGCACCAGGGATGCTGCAGGGTTATTCCACACTTTTTTGCTTTCCTGAGAGAGCCAGGCTAACATGAGGGACCAGGGGTGCAGCTCCCCACAGTGACCCAAGCTCGGGGACACTGCCAAGCACCCCCAGAGAGGTGGCAGGAGCAAATGTGCTGTGAAAGCCACCAGAAAGCTTCTGCAGGAAGGAGTTTCCCGCCTTAAGAAGCATAAAATCAAAATCCTTCCCTGGACAATATCCCTTTTGTTTCAGGAGGAAAGTAGTCCTGAAAAAGCAAAGTTTTTCTGCTGGAAAACTTGAATAGGCGAGCCCTGGGAGCCGGCCGAACTCACTTTCCACAGCCATCAGGAGGAAGGTGAAGCTGAAATGCTCCATCCAGGAAAGGAAAACAAAACCTATTTGTTCCTTGCCGATTTTCNTTTTTTTTTTTTTTTTTTTCCCCTCGAGAGGAGGGGACCCTGCTGCTGCAGTGGTGGGGAGCAGGGCCTTTTCCTCCCCGGCTCCACCCGCCTCCAGTTCAGCCACCCTTTCCCTGCTGACCTTGGAGCTGCACCATCCAGCCCCATTTGTGTCCCAGGGCACCTTTTCCCTGGAAGAGTCACCCAACAGAGACCACGAGCACAGCAAATCAACCTTTCCCAGTTTAATGAACACAACCCTCCTCATTCCAACTGTCTGACCACTCAGGAGAAAGGGGAGAAGAGCCAGAACAATGTGATTAATTCCCTCATCCAGGTACCCAGCCACTGGAGACATGCCCACATTTTGAGAACCGGATGCAAGGTTGATATTTTTCCATGGGGTAAAATGAACTGCACCACCCAAAAAAGTTATCTATAAATAAATAAATAAAACCTCTTTTCAGACCAGCTCGAGGCAGAGCTGGAGATGTTCCTCTCCCAGTGAAAGCAGAGGATGTTGGGGAAGAACCTGGCTTTTTGTGAAGCTGAGCACCACACAAATCCCTCAGCTGCACATCACAAACACCCCAAAGTTAAGCCAGCTTCCGGAGCAGAAAAACTCCTCATCTCAGCATCCCCAAAAATCAGGAACAGAGCAGTGGGTGCCACGGGGAGGTGAGGAGCAGAGACCACAACGAACCCACAAGGATTTTCCTCACCAAAGCTCCTACTCCGCAAATGGACCAGGACTCAGCCTGGGCAAATTTGTACATTTGGGACAGCCTAAGGACTCACACCCTCCATCCACTCCCTTGGGAAGCCAGCAGGACTTTTTCCAACACCACCACCAGCAGCAAACTCCAGAGATGGGCTCCTCATCCAGCCCCATGGAGCTGTTTTAACTCACAGACACAGCAGGGAAAAAAAAGAAGAAAAGAAATAAAATCATTTGGTGTTTTTGTTGGCTCCCTTTTTTGCCAGGTTAGCAAGTTAAATCAGGGGCTGACAAGTGCTGAAGCCAGCACTAGATAAACAGGGAGAGCAGGATTAGGACAAGAGTGATAAAAAAGGGAAATCTCCACCTTTTTTTTTCTTTTGGAAGAAATTGCATTGTTAGATTGCTTCCAGCTGCCTTCCCAAACCCAAATCCTGGGAGCCAGGACGACAAGGAACAGCCACCAAAGCCACCAGCCAGGAAATGCAGAGATTAACAAAGAAGAGAATCACAGCCAAACACAACCTGCCCAAGGATCAAACTCCGGGCTGGGCAGCCTGAGAGCTCAATAAAAGCAGCTAGAAGAGATAACCCATTCACAGAGCAAAAAGGGGCTGTCTGGAACCACTGCAGCTGGCCTCAAAATCCAAACTCTCCTCCGTGGGAGGAAGGGAGCAGCTGGCCAAAAGCAGAGGGTGGAAGGCTCTTCACGTTTTTTCAGGTTGACCCTCAGAAACCCAACCTGGGAAATCAGAAACTCCCCTCTCGAAACATCCCCAGACACCTCCTGCCATGACAGGGAGCTGATACCTGATCGTGATGGAGGTGGCCTTGCTCAGGCTCCTGGGCCAGGAAGGGAACGCAGAATCCAGCAGTTATCCCTCTTCCAGGTTCTGGCATTGGCCTGTGTGACAGATAAGAGTGAAATAAGTCTCCTCCAGGGGCTGGAGACAAGAGGCTCTCCTGAAGAGCTCTTTCCCACAGACAAAATCGCTCAGCTGATTCCAAGCAGCAGCGGTGACATTTGGGATGGGGGGAACAAGGGAAAGGCAAAATAAAAATGACTGAGAAATGGTGAAATACCTTCAAAAATAAAGCAGGAGAAAATAATTGTGGCAGCAGAAGAAGTTGATGTCTCCCCTTTGACTCCCTCTGGCTTCACCAGCTGCACCCACTTGGCACTCACAGGGGGTGGGGGAGGCCAGGCCCACAGCTGCCTTCACTTTACAAAATCCCTTTTCCCTTCTCCAGACCAAGAAAACTCAACATTTCCAGTCCCTACCTGTGTGCCCTCCACCCTTCTACCTGCACCTCCCTCCTCCTCAGAGGCAGAGGTGAGAGGAGCCCTCAGTGCTTAAGGGCTCAGGACCACCAAGGTTTTATTTACTGAGCATCTCTTGACCCAGCCCCACCTGAGGCAGATCCTGGACACCACCGGCACCCAAGGCCCAAAGGGATCTTTTCTTGGGGGTTTTAGGACTGTGCAGGTTCTTATTTCCAGAAGATCCCGAATTCCCAGCACAGCAACAACCCTGGTGTCCATGCCAAGGTCGGGCCCACCGAGTGTGGGTGGTCGGACGCACCACAGGTTGGGCAATAACAGAGTGATCCTCACAGTGTTGGGGTTTTCTCTCTGTCACTTGAGCCATGGATGCTTGTTTTCCACAGCTAATTAGAATCCCAGAATGTTTGGGATTGGAGAGGACCTTATATCTCTTCTTATTCCACCCTCCACCATGGGCAGGGACACCTTCCACAATCCCAGGCTGCTCCAAGCCCCATCCAAACGTCTTGGACATTTCCAGGGATCCAGGGGCAGCCACAGCTTCTCTGGGCACCCCGTGCCAGGGCCTCCCCACCCTCAGCACAGCCAAGTGCCTTCGACACCAGAGAAACCTGTGTTACCCACATTTGGGGGGGTAAAACCCTCTCTTTAAACCCCTCAGATCCTTATTCCATCCCCCTTTGTCCCGGAGGGGAAGATGCTGCCAGCGTGGGCTGTCACCTGGGCCAGGCGGGAAGATGTCACTGGAGCCCAACAGCAGCCAGGTCACGCTTCCTCTCCCTGGCAATAATCCCCCTCTCGCATCCCTAGGGACGAAACGCCAGCGATTCCCATTTCATCTGGGAGAAAAGTGAAGAGCTAAACATCTCCTCCCTCGGTTAAGAGATACAGAGCCCTGGAATTCCTGTTTGTAAAACTGCAATCAGTGCAAGCACAAATTATGTAGAATCAGTCAAGGGTAGGAAATTGCCATCAGAATTTCTCTCTCTCTTTTTTTTTAAAAATAAAAAAAGGGGCAATTTAAACCCAGTGTGGCTGCTGAGCTTTCATAAAAGCTTTCCAAGCCTTCATTTCTGTGTTGTGTGTGTCACCACTGAAGACACACGAGATGCAGCGAATTCCTCCGAGTTAATTTGAATTATGCCACGAAACAGATGTGTGCTCTGGTGCACGGAGAACCTTTCTTCCCTCTTCCATTTCCAAACGACTCCTGCCTCATCCCATTAGCTCTCCTTATCCCGCTGCATCCCCTGACGTGACATAACGAGTCCTGACACCCTCATACATCACCAGGAGAGACGGCGGCAACTCCACACAGCGCAGGGAGAGCAGGAGTTGTGCTGCAGGTCTGATGGGAACCTGGGGCTACTGTCTTAAATCTGGGAAGGGAGACATTCCCCTTCCTGAGGCAATTAAGGTTTTGCAATCAGGCAGATTGCGGGAACAAAGATGGAATTAATCCGTGGATCATACGGAATTTCACCCTCTGGGCTCGGCTCCCAGCTTGTGGGAAGGGACACAGATTGAGGCAGAAGCTCTGCGAGCAGGAAGGAATCATTGCAAACACCCAGCCTCACCTCCTGGGTTAGGGGAGAAATTCCTGCACCAAGCCCAGAAAGCCAGGGCTGAGGAGGAATCTGCCACTGCAGGATGGGTGTAAACCCAGGACAGAGCTGAGGAAAAGGCACAGGATCCTTTGGAGACACCTCTTCTAGTGGTTAAACCCTTTTTGTCTTTGGAAAGCAATAATTTGATGCCCATTTCCTGACCTCGGTGCCTGGCTGGGCCTTCTCCTGCTCGGAATCCCAAAATCCCAGAAAGGTTTGGGTTGGAAGAATCCTTAAACCTCATCTCATCTGCCTAAAGCAGAGGCCAGCCAAGATGAAGAGAATAAACTGGGGATTTATTGCAGGGCCTTCAATAGGGACACCTCGGGCAGGCAGAGCCTCTCCGGGAGAGGCCACACCCAAGATGGACCCCGGGGCACGAGTTTGCTGCACTTGGATCAGTTTGGATCCATTCCCAGATCAGGGTTCATTCTCCAATGACAATTTCAGGGGATGATGGAATTGACCCCAAGTCTGTCCCCCCTTTTAGAGGCTCCGTTTCCATCTTTGGGGGCCTGGGCCAACGAGGTGTCCTTGAGTGCAGCCTGGAGAGGATTTGTTGTGTCTGAGCAGGATGGGAGAACAGGAGCTCCCAGCCCGTGGGGAGTGGGAGAGTTCCACACTAAAGCAGGGCAGGAGCTGGGAAATAGAAAAGCTGAATCCAATGGCGTCACAAACACCTCCTGCATCCCACAGAGGCGGCACCATCCTCCCGCAGCCCCCTCGGTGCGATTCTCCGCGGCACCCAGGGCCAGGGAGCGTCTCCACCGGGTGCAATTTGCGCGGCCCCAATCGCTGAGCAGAGCCCTGCTCCGGCACATCCCGCCTTGCCCTGGATCCCCGCCTTGCCCTGGATCCCCGCCTTGTCCTGAAATCCCCGCTCCTTTTGTCATCCCCGCCGGCTCCAGCCCGTGCCCCCCGAGTGCTCCGGCGTGACCGAGCGAGGATGGGGTCCGGGGACAGCGGCTGGATGTGCTCAGAGATCCCTGAGCCAGCGCGGCCGTGAGGCTCCAGCATCCCCCCAAAAACGGGAAAAAAAACCCAGGCAGCATCTCCCTTTGGAGAGCACCAGCCGGGTGTCCGCAGGGATCAGGTCAGGTTTTCCCTCATCCCGGATTTATTGCTGGAGAATGGATCTCCGAGGAAGCCCGCGGGGTTTCTGGCTCCCATCTCCTCCCCGCAGCTGCAGCTGCACATCCCATAAATCAGCAGGACCAGCCGGGATGGGAAAGTGTAAACAGACCAGCGGAGGGGTTTTGAGGCTGAAGGGCACCCTGAGACCTCCACTTCCTCAGGAGGGAGGGATGGAACCGCCTCAGCCCGGGATGTGGGATTCAGGGATGGCCCAAGGATCCGGGTCAGACAGGGAGATGCTCCAGCCTGACCTGCGTCCCACTGGCTGACATTGGGATTTAGCAGCTCCCCCCGATTTAATCACCTCCAATCCCACTCCACATCCCCAGGGATTTAAAAGCCAGCACAGCTCCAGCAGGACAGTGGGACTCAGGGGAAGGGTGGTGAGGATAAACCTCGGAGAGCTGAGAAATCCCAAATGAGACATCAGAGCATCCCATGGGATGAGGGAGAGGAGGAGGAGAGCTCAGAGCCTCTAATTCAAAACTCTGCTTTGGTCTTAAAATCCTCTGTTCTTGGAGGGGGGAATAGATCTTTCTAAACTGCCTCTTTAAAAGCTGGGAACTGAAAAAGCAGAATCCAAACACATTTATGTTTAAGACTTTGGGATTTTAAACTGATTCCTGCACTAAGGGAGATCAGGATAGTGCCCCAAGGGGAAGCTGATTCTTGGGGCTTCATGGCTCAGCTTGAGCATTCTGCAAATGAAAATAAATAAAATAAAATAAAATAAAATAAAATAAAATAAAATAAAATAAAATAAAATAAAATAAAATAACTTGAAATTATGTTGAACCCCAGAGGGAATTTCCAAGAGCTTCACTGCAGCGTTTGCATCCCCAAGTGCCTCCCAAGGGAGTGGCAGGACCAACATTACCAGGAATTTGCCCCACAAAGCTGAAGATCATCCAGATTTCCCCCTCTCTCCTATCTTGCTTCTCTTCACCTCACACTTTTGGCTTTCCTGGGACTGCTCTCGGCCAGAGCAGCAGACAGGAGGAATGTGGCACACAAGGCCTGTTTGGATAAAGCAAGAAGGGGGAATTACCGGGAGCTTCCTGATGGAAAACCAGCACCGCTGCCGCTGGCTCCGGGATTGGTACGGGGTTCTGCAAGGAAAACTTGGACACAGGAGGGGGAAAACCTCAAATTCCCCAAACAGATCAAGGTGCTGATACTCCCAGAGTGGCAGGGTGCCAATCCATAGCTGTATTTCCAAAAATAACTGGGTCAAAAGTCCCTAAATATCAGGAATTTCACTGCATGTCCTCTTCGCCCAGCGAGCAGCCAGTGCAGCAGAGCCCAGGGTGATGGTGGCACTCGTGTCCCTGACTCTGGTGGCCCTGGGACGCAGCCCCAAGGAGCATGGCCTGTGTCACAGCCCAGGCAATCCTCCCTCTGCCCGGTGCCCTCCTGCAAATATTTTCCTGCTGGTTCAAAGCAGACCAAGGGAGAGAGGAGGTTTGAAAGGCACTAAAGTTCAGCCTGGTGCATCCCCTGATCCCACAAGCCAGGCCTTGAGCATTCCAACGGGGAAATCAGGTGGGGAGGGATAAATCCTCACCCATCAAACCCCCCGTGGGGGCTCCTTGTGCTGCCAAACGCTGCTCCCCACTGAGAGGAGTTTGGGGTTGTTGTGCTGCCTCAGGAGGGAACTGGAGGGGCAGCTCCCGTCTCTGCTCTCTGTGACAGGGACAGGACCCAGGGAGTGGCTGGAGCTGTGTCAGGGGTGGGTTTAGGGCCAACATCAGGTAAAGGTTCTTCCCCCAGAGGGTGGTGGGGCACTGAACAGGCTCCCCAGGGAATGAGCACGGCCCCAAGGCTGCCAGAGCCCAAGGAGCATTTGGACAATGCTCTCAGGGATGCACAGGGTGGGATTGTTGGGGGGTCTGTGCAGGGCCAGGGATTGGATTCTGTGATCCTGTAGGTTCCTTCCAGCTCAGGGTATTCTGTGATCTCTCTTTCCAGCATCACTGTTTGCTCTGCAAGCCGAGGATTTTATAGGGAACAAAAGTAAAGAAAACCTGCAAAACTACTCTTAAAACCCATCAGAAACAGGCACAGAGCTGGAAAAGCACTTCCCATCCCTTAACCCCCCTGGGGATCCCCGTGCCCAGAGAGTGGGAGATGCCGGAGGTGGGGACACAGGGGTGGATGCCACAGCTGTTCCCAGGGATGTGCAGGGCATCAGTCAGGATGAAAAACCCGGAGAGGTTTCCTTCCCGAAGATCCCTGCTGCAGAGGTCTTCCTGTTCCTGGTACCCCACACCTGGCTGTGCACTTAGGGGGCAGCATTTGGGGAAAATCCCAAGAATTGGGTATTTTCCGCGGCACAGCGCAGGGAGCTGGGGCAAAACGAGATCTGTGATGTGGCACATTTGAAATCTTCTCCACTTTGCTCAGCCCTTGGCTTAGCTGGGGTAAAACCCAGGATATAAAGTGACTCCAGGGTTTTTTTTCTTGATTGGAGGTGCAGTGTCATCCACATGGAAACACTTGCAAGGCTCCGTGCTTTCCCCTGAACAGCCCCAGGAGGAGACTCCAGTGATCAAACCGAGGCTTCAGCACAATTCCATAAAATTTTGTTCTTCCAGTGGTGGGGTTTTATTTCTTGGAGTGCTAAACCATAATCCCATTAGCTTGGCTCCTTCAGGGATGCAGAATCTCTGCCTGGCAAAGGAGGCAGGGATCCAGGACGCGAGCCTGCATCCTCATTAAATGTGGGCAGTGTTTTTTTCCAGCCTTCTCCCGTTTCAACAAGACGTTCAGTATGTGCAGCGTGTGCTCTGGAGCTGCTTTGGTCTAATCCTCCTTTTTGTTTGCCTTTCAGCTTTTAAACCAGCCTGGGCTCAGCCCTGCTGAGCAAAATGCCAGGCTGGCTCATGCCAAGTGAGTTAGGAGAGCCACGAGCTTTGGTTCCGTGTGACAGCACTGCCAGAAGCGAGTCCTGCACTGAGCCAGGGCCGGGAGAAGAGCTCTGGGATGGGTTTCCATCACCACTGACAGGTTTTCCATCACCACTGACAGGTTTCCATCACCAACGACAAGACAGGTTAGAGACAACCAACAAGAAGTCAGGATAAATAAGCCCCTTCCCAGAGCCATGATCGTTTTTAATTGAACATCTAAAAAAAAAAAAAAGTTGGCAGCTTTTCTCAGATGTTTCACAGCTTTGAAAGCTGTGAAATATCTGAGAAAAGCATGAGTTTTCCAAGTCAAGTTGTCCAAAAGTCTCGTCATCAATAACTTCAACTTTCTGCTTAAACAGAGGAAAAGGCAGTTAAAATTTACTCTGACATTAATACAGACAAAAAACACTCTAAAAATGACGCCTATTTTACCTTGGGGAAAAACCCCAAACTCTACGTTTTGAAGCCACATTTAAATTCAAATTATTCTCCTTTTCATATGTAGAAAACTCTGGTGATTGATATCAGAGTGATTGAAACCAGAGTTTCAAATGAGTCTTTTATAAGCTGAAATGCAGACAAAGAAAAATTTGCTTTCAAGAAAGACTATTTTTAACAGGTAAAAACAACACCATAAAATAGGTGTCACGATGTGCAACCAGCAACGTGAGTTCTGAAGGGTATAAAATAGTGAAGCAGGGCTCAGAAGACATAAAAAGAGAACTGGCATTTCTCTGGGAAATCAGGATATCTGTTCCCA
The DNA here is from genome assembly GCA_013400735.1 of Pomatostomus ruficeps. Taxonomy (NCBI): domain Eukaryota; kingdom Metazoa; phylum Chordata; class Aves; order Passeriformes; family Timaliidae; genus Pomatostomus; species Pomatostomus ruficeps. Next base: position 33,061 of record VYZT01037716.1, on the reverse strand, counting down.
ACCACCTTTTTTGCCTCCGTTTACCTTTTCTTTTGGAGAGTTCCCCAATTTCAGGTCATTGGGACTGCAGGGCAGGGTCACCACGGGGTGATTCCCTCAGCTCAGCCTCAGGGAGCTGGAACATCGGAATTCCCTCTCTCTTGACAAGCTCTGCTGGGATATTCAGTCTGGAGTGAGGCTGGGTGAGAAAAATCAGAGTGAGAAAAATCCAGAATCTGGCAGGTGCCGCAGGGTTTGCCATCCCATCCTTGCTTGTTCACACCAGGGAACACTGGGAACGTTCCCAGAGCACCAGTGCTGGGAAATGCTCTGGTTCTGGGGTTTATTCAGTGTTTTCCTCCTCAGCAAACTGTGCAGACTTTCTGTCTCCCTGCAGCCTCCAGAATCTGGCACCCTGGAAAGGAGTCAGAGGCAAGGCAGAGCTGTTCAGTCAGGTGGGCTGGTGGCACCAGAGGAGATGCAAATCGGCCCCAGGGAGTGCCAGGAATTGCTGGCCAGGCTCTCGGGATTGGCTCTGGGAGCCCCCAGCCCCTGCCCAGCCAACAAAGAGCCCGGGGTTCAGGGCAGGGGCTGCCAAGTGGGCACAGACCCAGGGGCTGCCCTGGCATCCAGCTGCTGGTCCCACCGTGGAGCTGCTCCCTGCGCCTCCATCACTGCTCCTTCCTGCCAAAACACGGTGGCAGGGGAGAAGGGAGCCTTCAGACATCCTCGGATCAAAGAGATCCGAAAAAAAGCTCGGACAGGCTCTCAGGGAATTCAGAATCTCACAATGGGTTGGGTTTGGAAGGGACCTTGAAGCTGATCCAGTGCCACCCTGCCATGGCAGGGACACCTCCTACTGTCCCAGGCTGCTCCAGGCCCCATCCAGCCTGGCCTTGGGCACTGCCAAGGATCCAGGGGCAGCCCCAGCTTCTCTGGGCACCGTGTGCCAGGGCCTGCCCACCCTCCCAGGGAACAATTCCTGCCCAATATCCCACCTAACCCTGCCCTTTTTCAGTTTAAAATCATTCCCTCGCATCCTGGCTCTCCAGGCCTTTGTCAAAATCTGCTGAGCTGCTTCTGGACAAGTTTTTACTGTGGGGGAAAAAAACCCCCAAATCCAAAATCCAGGTCTTGTGTTTCACTCTATTTCTTCAGCTTTGGGCTGTGTGACACATCCAGCAGCTCCTCCATCAGCCCTGCACGGAAGTTATTTGCCTTTCAGAAAACCACAAAATAGTCCAAAGCTGCTATTGGCACCAGATGTCATTGGGGCTGGAGGGCCCGACTACCCAGAGCTGGGGGTGGAACTGTACATGATATTAAACAGATTCCTGGGTTTCAGGCATCATCCGCTGGGTTTGGAAAGCAGAGTCTCCACCCAGCAGGATCCCAGCACCATTCCAGGGGCGCTGCATCCCTGGCTGACACAAACCAGAGCTCTGCTCAAGTCAGTGGCATTGCAGCTGATGCCTGAGCAGAGGCTCCCCAGAGCAGAGGCCAGACAGGATTGAGAGAATAAACTGGGGATTTATTGCAGGGCCTTCAATAGGGACACCTTGGGCAGGCAGAGCCTCTCCTGGAGAGGCCACACCCAAGATGGAGCCCGGGGCACCAGTTTGCTCCACTTGGATCAGTTTGGATCCATTCCCAGATCAGGGTTCATTCTCCAATGACAATTCCAGGGGCTGATGGAATTGACCCCAAGTCTGTCCCCCCTTTTAGAGGCTCCGTTTCCATCTTTGGGGGCCTGGGCCAACGAGGTGTCCTTGAGTGCAGCCTGGAGAGGATTTGTTGTGTCTGAGCAGGATGGGAGAACAGGAGCTCCCAGCCCGTGGGGAGTGTTTCCACACTAAAGCAGGGCCGGAGCTGGGAAAATAGAAAAGCTGAATCCTAAGGCATCAGAACCCCTCTCTTCGACCACAGGATCTGCCCCTCCAGATTTCCAGCTTCGCATCCTGTGATCCTGACAGCGCTCTGCTTACCCCAAGACAATCCCAGTCTTCTCAGGAATGCCCCTCTGGTTAAGTGGAAACATTCCCAGTGCTGGGATTTTCCATCTCTAATTCCCAGATTAAATCCCGCTGTGGGTGAGGGTGATTGCTGCCCTCAGACCTGCAGAGGTGCGCTCAGAGAGGAGGAGAGGGAAGACCAGGGAAAGGAGAGGAGGAAGGAGGCCCTGCAGACACAGAACCCTGGAATTTTTAAGGTTGGGAAAGACCTGAACCCAGCACCGCCACCAGGTTCTCAAGGGCCACATCCACACGAGTTTTGAACACTTCCAGGGATGGTGACTCCACCATTTCCCTGCACAGCCTGGGAATGGGACACCTCCCACTGTCCCAGGCTGCTCCCAGCCCTGTCCAGCCTGGCCTTGGGCACTGCCAGGGATCCAGGGGCAGCCCCAGCTGCTCTGGGCACCCTGTGTCAGGGCCTCACACCCTCCCAGGGAGGAATTCCTGCCCAACATCCCCCCTAACCCTGCCCTCTTTTGCATCCAGTCCCTGAGCACCCTTTCCATGAGGAAACTTCTCCCAATATCCAGTCTGATCCCCCAGTGCTCAGCCAGCACAAGACAGCTCTGTTTCCCTCAGGGATCCAGCCTGCCAGGGGTCCAGGAGACCTTCTAGAAGTGGCCCAGATGCTTCCGTTTCAGCAGCCCAGAGGAAAATTCGCAAGGGAATTGTTCCTCATCTTCCTGCCCTCCACTCCCAACAAGTGCCCGTGAAGGCACAGGGCCTTGAGTTTCCTTCCCAATCTTCTGCCCTGGATGCAGCAGGAAACTTCCTCTGCTCTGAGGCAAACCGTGGCTATTTACCAATTTATTTCAGTTTTCTAATCTCTTTTGCTGATAGCTCTGTGCTTTGGGGTGTGACTCGGAGCCAGCAGCAATAATGAGCTCACAGGGTGACACTCCTGAGGGGGAGCACGGGAATTTGGGATACGGAAGCTCTCCTCAGTGGAGGGGAGGTTGGATAATGAAGGGGTTTGCAGTGAGGGACAGTTTGGATTCAAGCAGACCAACACACCGAGCCTTTCACACCCCATACTTTTTTTTTTTTCCCATTCTTTCAACAGGCAGCTCCTGCCAAGATTTTTGGGAGGTTTAATCAGCGCTCAGCCTCTTTAAGGGGCTGTCTCTGAGGGAGCAGCTCCAGCAGAGTGATAATTTTGGCTGCTTCATCTGGGTTGATTAATTTTAACAGGCTGCTTAACAAGAGATACCATGTGGCCCCGGCCAGAAGAGTTTCATGGCCTTCACTGAGGTTTAAAGTGGGTGTGAAACACTTTAAAATGCGTCCTTGCTTCAGGAGAGGTAAAAGCTTCATTGCCCTAATGGGGGAATGGGCTGGCCCGGGTTCCAGAGGGATTAGTGCCCTTCTCTGGATGGTCGCTCAGTGTTACCAGATCCTGAATTTCTTTTAGAAAGTCACAGAGGACAGGACAAGGTGATCCAAGAGGATCTGGATCACTTTTCTGAACTTCTGCACTGCCTTAAGGAGCAGAAATTGAGGTCTTTCAGCCTCAGAGCATAACCTCTGTGAGATGTTCAGCTCAAGGAGTTACCAAATTTTGAGAGAGAGAGACACCTCTTAATCAAAGAATTCCAGACTTCTGGGCTGGGAGGGACCTTAAAGCCCATCCCGTTCCACCCCTGCCATGGGCAGGGACACTTCCACTACCCCAGGTTGCTCCGAGCCCCGTCCAGCCTGGCCTTGGACACTGCCAGGGGTGAGGAGCCCACACTGCTCGTGATGTTTTAATGTTTTTGAGACAAACAACCCCCATGGAATGTCTTACGTCACATCACAGGACACCACAAGGGCGTTCCTGGAATTCATTTTGCAATTTGGAATTGCAGACGGCCGAGGAAAAGATTTTGAGATGAGACAGAAACAAAATAATTTTGCATTCCTCAATCAGTGCGTGTGCAGGTTTTAAATTACATTTTTTAAAAGTGATCTTCACTCCAACAGCACCGTGGATTATTTATGAGGAACTGAGGGTCCAAGGCCAGAGCTGGCTCAGGTGTTGAGTCTTCAAGCCACAGCAATGCCAATATTTTTGGAAAACAATGTCATATTTAGTCCAGCTGAAAAGCAAAGCATTCCAGAACTGAACTCACACATAGGAATTTGGTTTTGAGACAATCCTGGTTTTTCCCACACTGAGCAACCTGGTCTAGGGGAAGGTGTCCCTGCCCTTGGCAGGGGGTGGAACAAGATGGTTTTTATGGTGCCTTCCCACCCAGACCACTCTGGGATTTACTGGAGCATTTCCAGGTTTTTTACAGTACTGTTTAGGTCTGAACACCAAACCTGAATGACAGAACCAGACTTGAAATCCTTGGTGCTCACCCACCCACCTACAATCATCCAAGTTTTAGACATAATTTTAAAAAATATTTTATAAAATATAAAAATTGTATATAATATATAATTTTTAAAATATATAAAAATATATTAAAATAGATAATTTATAAAATATATAAAATAAGCATCACTCCAAAGTCATGAGCCAGGTCAGCGCCTCTCTACCGAGGGATTTGTCCCAGTCCAGCCTGGCCCTTGTGCTTCCGTGCACTTCTTTTCCATCATTTCTTAGAAAAAACCCAGGCAGGGTGCAGGCACGTGGGTCAGGAGAGGCAAGCAGGACGAAGGAAGGGAGGAAGGCCATCTCCAAGAAATCCCTGATTAAAATTGCTCCCAAGTTCCCTTTTCCTCCACAAACAAAACCGCCTGCGCAAGTCCAAGCTGGGCTGGATAAAATATCAGCCACGTGCCTGACTCACAGCGCTGGGACTGAGGTTTGGGCACCATTTCAAGCCTTTCCCCCAGGAGTCTATCCAAACCCTCACTGCTTCTGATGTGGAATAATTTGGAAGTGTTTTTGGGCTGCCGGCTGGGATAACACAAGGGCTATTGTAAACACACACACGCAGCTGATCAGCACCAAACCCCCGCAAACATGGGCTGCACACACAGAAATAACTAAATTACAAACTGAATCAGAAAGGCCGAATTAAAGGAAAAGATTAAATCGCTGAGCAGGGTCTCGAGCAAACCAGATATTGTTTATGTGAAGGGTTATGTTTCACCAAATTTTAATAAATGAAACTTACTCAAATGCGGGCTGCTAGAGGTGCTCCAGCCAGAGCCAGCTGTCATCCAAGTGTGGGCAGTGAAGTAAAACCATCATTTCCGCGGATGCTGTTTCAGGAACGCTGCTGCCAGCCAAGAGAGCATAACAAGAGCAGGGAGAGTAACCTGCTGGAGATCCAGGAGCCAGCCTGATGCTTCCCCATCTCTGATTTGAGTGGAAAAGGAGAGGATTGCTTGTTCGGAGTCATGGTTCGCTGGGATAATTTTGGAGTTTCTCCTCTATGGTGGCCAGGAAGAAACTCCTCTCACCTGTGAGACTTTTCCCAGCTGGTTTTTGTGTGGGATGGTGTTTTGGAGCTGCCCAGCTTTCAGGGCAGCCTGAAAATGGGTGTCTTCAAGGGCAGCCACAGCCAGGTGTTGGCACTGATGCCTGATCAGAGGCTGCCTAGAGCAGAGGCCAGACAGGATTGAGAGAATAAAATGGGGATTTATTGCAGGGCCTTCAATAGGGACACCTCGGGCAGTCAGAGCCCTCTCCGGGAGAGGCCACACCCAAGCGGGACCCCGGGGAATGAGCAGAACCGCTCCACGTGTTGGTGGGGAGAGTGAACATCGTTCCCAGCACGAGGCAGCAGAAAGATCTCCCTGCAGCAGCAAATCCATCTGGATAATGAGGGAGTGGCACAGGATGGTTTTGTGACTGCACCATCTGCAAACAATATTTCCTTGAGTAGGAAGGAGCTGGAAAATGAAGTCACATTCCTTGTGGAGAGGCTCAGCTTCTCTGCTCTTCCACCACTGGTGCTGCTCTGAGCAGGCTCACGCTTGAAGCAATGCTGAAAATAAATAAAAGGATTTGTCCAGGCCTTACGTGGGCCTTTGGTATCCCTGTAATCCCAGAGCTCCTGGGCTGGGTCCCACAAGTGGGCCAGAAGGGCTGATTAGAGCCCTCTGGATGTGATCCCTGCTCCAGGCCAGGCTGATTTGCAGGAAATAGCAGCACGTTGACACTGTCTCATGGAACAGACTCAATCCAAAGCCTGCTGGAGTCTAATCACAGAGTTCCCCTGCTGCATCGGCCTCTGGACACAGCAAGGTCATCAGCTCCTCCACAGGGGCATTTCTCGAAGGAGAGGGCTGCTGCCGAGATGACTCCAGTCAAAGCCCATTGTGGAAAGGAAAACACATATTTTCGGAATATTCAATTTAAACCTCCCCTGGCCCAGCCTGAGGCCGTTCCCTGTGCTCCTGTCCCTGTTCCCTGGGAGCAGAGCCCGATCCCCCTGGCTGCCCCCTCCTGTCAGGCGGGTGTGCAGAGCCAGAAGGGCCCCCCAGAGCCTCCTTTGCTCCAGGCTGAGCCCCTTTCCCAGCTCCCTCAGCCGCTCTGGGGGCTCCAAACTCTTCCCTGGCCACACTGCAGCCCCTCCATGTCCCTCTGGCCACACTGGACACAGCCCTGGAGGTCCCTCAGCAGGGCCAGCTCAGGGGGACAATCTCTGTCCTGGGGCTGTGGCCACCCCATGGCTGGCACAGCCCGGGGGCCATCGGACTCCTGCCCACCTGGGGACACCACTTTGGTGGTTCCTGTCACCTGTCCCAGCTCCAAAGTGGTGTCACCAGCTGCACCCGGATGGAGTGTGAGGGTCCTGTGTGCTCCATCAAAGCCTCATCCCCCTTCCCTCTCTGGGAGAGCCAGAGCTCAGCACCACTCACAGCACTCATCTGCATCCCAGTTACTGTTCCAGAGCTCCTGCACATCTGGAAAAGCACAAAACACCCCGTGAAACAACCGCCCTGAGTCAGATGCCTTCGACCTGAGTCACCGAGCAGAGGAGAAGGCAAAGGGCGTCGTTCCAAGGAATTGTGCAACCAGGAGAACAAACCCAAACCGAAACAAAATCCCACCCACCAGGGATCTGCCTGTCTCAGGGAAACCCCCGAGTCAGAGCCGCCCATGGCTGCTCAGCTGTCCCTCAGCACCCCTGCCACTGCTCAGCCAAGACATCCGAGCACGCTTGGAACTCCTGGGAGAAATCCCAAGGCTCGGTGGCGAATTAAAGCCACATCTTGACACACTTTCACCTCCAAAGCAGCTCACAGTACTCTCCTGTTGGCTTCCCACTGGGACTCAGAGGCTTGGGAGTGGAATCACAGAGCAGCCCTTCCAAAAGTGGCCATCAGCCCACATCAAGGGGAAAAAATCCAGCTGCCATCACTTGGACAGTGTTTCTCCCAGTTGTCCCCCCAAATCCTTCAAAGGATGAACTGAAATAGCTTTCTAATTTTTTTTTTTCATTTTTACTTCTAAGTTACTCCAGCCAACCAACAAACTCTTTGACTGTCTACTTTAACTTCCTTGAATCCCCATTTTTTTTGGCACAGCTGCATGGTCCTCAAGCAGGTATCCTGCAGGTATCCAATTGCTGTGCTCTGCAGCCCAGCCACCTCTGAACCCTCAATATTAACAAGATTTCTTGGATATTGCCCTCAGCCCAAGGGGAGTCTCCTCTTCCCTCTGAATCTGGCAGCACAAGCCCTGCTGCCTGTAGATTTACATGGAGGTACATCAAGTTCTCCTTCCAGTAAATAGGACTGGATAATCAATTCCGAATGAAGGTTTGGGAAAAAAAAACCAACCCATTCTCAGACATTCCCTCTCAGGGAAGAGTTTTTAAACGGCTTTCAAGCTGCTAATCAAAAAAAAATTCTTTAAAAAGGAAATAATGATGTGCTAACAGCGCTTCCAATAGTTGGTGTCTTCCCAAAGCCACAGCTCACGAGGGTTAACATGCGAAACCAAGGAACAGTGTGAGCTCCTGAGCCTCCTGTTTGCAAAAAAAACATTTCAGCAGTCCCAGAAACAGGGAAAACCAACGTTTCCCGAGAACCACACGGGTATGGCGGAGCTCACCTTGGAACGACAGGAATCTGCTGGAAGAGGTCTCTGTTGCCTATTCCAGGACTATTTCCTCCAATTCTTTTCAAGCCAGTGCTTCCAAGAGTTAAAACCCTGCTGGTTTTAGCCAAGCTCTCATTTGATTTAAGGCACAAAGGGAACAATATTTATCATGCAAAGGAGTCGGTTCTGTTTCGTCCCTGCTCCTATTTTTGTCCCCTGCCTCTAGACAGGAGCGTCCCTTCCCTGTGCTAATTAATAGAGGGATGGAGGCACACCTTGGGGTCAAGAGCTTTATATGAAAAATTAATTACAGCTCCTGACTTTCTAATTACCAGGCGAGGCTCTCCCATTATCTGCCGCGGGATCCCCGCAGGCTTCACCTGGCTGGAGAGAAGCAGGAGGTGGCTCCAAAGGCTGGAGTGGATGTGCACATCCTACCTGGGCGAGGTGTAACACACAGGAAGGGCCACCAAAAACCTCCAGAATGACGGCAGCAGGGGGACATCAACAGGTTAGGAGAGAGAAACACTGGCAGAAACAATGGATTTGCCAGAACTGAAGGGAATTGGAGGCTAAAACCATAAGGAGATCATGAACCTGCAGTGTGGACAACACGAGTTCAGCCGAGCAGCTCTGAGTCCATTAACAGGCTGAGACTAATTAGGAGGAGATGCAAGACCAGAGTGGAGGCAGAGCTCTCCTCAGCTGAGCTGAAAACATCCGTGTGCAGCCTGTGCTGCAGTTCTGAGCTCAGCCCCTGGACCTGGGAAGGAACTCAGAGCGGCTCCAGATGATCAAGACCAGTCGTGCGCCTCCATCTCGGACCTGCGAGCGCTGACGTGCTCGCTCTGGTATGTGCTGAGCCGGTGTCTCCTTCCCTAAATCCTCTTCCCTTCTAGGCTCAAGCGGTGGAAAACACTCCCTGAGCAGACAGCAAACTCACTGAAGCCTGAGGGGAACTGCAGCTGGAGGAAACAAAATCACAGTTGGGGGGATACGAAGGACTCCTCAGGTATAAACTCAAATTTTAATAACCAGAAGCTCTCCATGGAACATCCCAGCAGCACACAACTGAATTCCATGGGTTTTACCAGCACCCTGGGGATGCACGACTGAATTCCATGGGTTTTACCAGCACCCTGGGAGCTCACACTGCCCAGTCCCACTTCTCCTCCGTGCCCAGGGTGCTCGGAGCAGTCAGGAGCACAGCTCCCAGTTTAAAAAGGAACCATTCTTTAAGGATGCATTGCTCCATTGTGGGAGTTCTATTTCTCAGTGCATTCAAGGCTCTGCCAGCCAACTCCATAAATCACCTTGTTAGAAAAATCGCCTAAAAAAAGGGAGAAAAAAGCCATTCAATGTCGTGTCAGCTACATATCCATGCAAACAGGAATTCCTCACCTCGTGCACTCCCAAGGAATTTTATAGCCCATATTACAGAGCTCTGCTCTTTGAAAACTGTCTTTAAAAATACCCAGTGAGATAAAATAAAAAATTCCTGAGTGACTGTCATGGGGGAAACAAAGCAAGAAAAAGGGGAGAGGAAATGGCGAATCGTGGGCCGCCGTTGGTGGGCACTTGAATGGGAGCCCCGTGCTTGACACCAGCGCGGCTCCGAACAAAACCGGAGCCAAGAGCCATTTGTCAAGGGGCACCAAGGCACGCAGGCGGTGAGAACCCGGCCCTGCCGTGAAAACGTGTCAGGGGCTTTTCCGCGGGGCCGCGCCGAGCCCCCTGATGGATCGCTGTGCTGGGGGGGGCCACATTGTGAGCGCCAGAATGAGACATCTGCTCCCTTCCCCGGCTCAAAGGAGGTTTGGGCTCAGCACAAAGCCCGGGCGCAGGGGTCTCGCTGCCACCGATCCGCAGAGCCAGGCCCGGCCTCCCTCACACCATCCCTGAGGGCTCAGCCCCGGGATTCCGGATCTGGGATGTGCAGCCAGCATCCGGCACGGCCTCTGCTCCTCTCTGTCTGTTCCAGAGCTCGGGTACCCCCTGCATCCCCCCTCCAAGGTCTCCATGCTAGGGACACCCTGTCCAAGCTCACACACACAGCCCCAAGTTCACACAGCCCCTCCTCTTTCCCTTCAGTCCTCCATGGAATGCTGCACAAGGCATTGTGGAGTGATTTGTGTTGGAAGGGACCTTTAAGATCGTCCAGTGCCACCTCCTGCCATGGGCAGGGACACCTCCCACTATCCCAGGTGGCTCCAAGCCCCGTCCAACCTGGCCCTGGACACTTCCAGGGATGAGGTAACCAGGCAACCAGTGCCTCATTTTTCCCAAATTTCCCCTCATTTTTCCCAATATCCCATCTTAACCCTGCCCTCTGTCAACTTGATTCTGCTGCCCCTTGTCCTGAACATGCACTTTCCAAAAGGCTCCCATCATCTCCCCAGGCAGAGAGGGAAGGATATGCAGCAGGACGTGAGGATTTCATGGAGCTCCCCATCCACAGGTAAAGCAGCAGCTCCTGGGAAGCCATCCCCTTTCCTTCCCATGCACAGGCAGCACCCAAGGCTCACAGGCACAGTCTCAGGGAAGCAGGCATGAATGATAAAACCTGATTTATGGAAAAAGCAGGAAGTTTCTGTAGAGAGTTTCAGCTCTGAGCACATTTCACCCCCAAGAAAATGGAAAATAATGGGATTTAACACACTAGAGGACCCTTCAGCAGCCATCTCCTGACACCCTACACCCTACAAGAGACGAGGGTAGCTGAGAGCTGCCTGGGAATGGACCCGAGACATAAAGAAAATACAGGAAATGGAAGCAAAGAAAAGAACAGCAAAGCGGAAGGAGCAGAAAGAAGGACGTCTGTGTGCTTCAAACATCTCAAAACAGAGGCCCCACTTTGCAAACGCTGCCTCGCCGGGGGAGGGGGGGAGGGCTGGTTTCCATTTCATTTTCGCTTTGAAAACACCATTTTTCGCGCATCCACTGAAGTGCAAATTTCCTCGGAAGCCATCTGAAGAGCAAGCGTGCCTCAAAGCTGAAGTTTTCTAAACCACATCTGCTCGGGCTCACAAAGCCCTGGCTGGGGGAGCCCCCGGGAGCCGTGAGCGGCATTTCCCAGCGTGGCACCCGGAATGTCCCCGGAAGAGCAGGAGCCACCAGCGCCGGCAGGGGTGACACAGATCGGTTCCTCCAGCTCCAGCCTCTGACAGGGACCACACCAGCACTGGAAGAGAGATAAGGAGCAGCTCCTGGGTGTGCAGGGCGTGATAAACGGGGTGGCCACGCAGCACCCGGCGCTGGCCACCAACTCCTCCCCAGCTGCTGGGGCACCCACAGAGCTGTCAATGTTCCCGGCTTTCTGTGAGGAGCCACAGGCAGGATGGGGGGATGATACTGAGGGAGAAGGATGTCACCCGTGGCTGTGTCTTTCCAGCTCCACCACGCTGCCCACAGACCCAGCTGGGCGACGGTTTGTACAACAGCTCGGGGGAGAGGCCTGGAAAGCTCTCCAAATTCCCCACTGGCACAGCAGCAGCCTCCCCCTTCCCTGCTGGCAGCTGGCACCGACAGCACTGCCTGCCCCCAGACCCTGTGCCCGCAGCTGGACGGGGCTGGGAGGGAAGGGACACGGCCCCCGGCATGGGGACAGTCCCCGGGCTGGCAGCTGCAGCTGATGGCAGGGATGCCCAGGGGAAGCAGGTGTCCCTTCCCAAGGGCTGGGCGGGAATGCCGGCTCCCAGGGCCTTTGCTGAGGGGTGACTCCCTGGCTGGGTGCCCAGGGACAGCGTTTGATGTGACAAAGGAGCCGCGCGGCACCGGCAGGGGGCTCAGCCCTGGGGCATCCACGAGACTCCTGCACCCACTGGGAGCCAAAAGCAGGGACACAAAGCATCCAGATCTACTCCCGCAGGAGGGACGTGCCAGGCATCGAGCTGGTCCCTGTCACTGCACAGCCCTGCCCTACACCCTGCATCCCCTTTTCTGAAGACTGTCCCAGTCTGTCTGCAACAGGACAAGGACGTGGCAGACTGTCCCAGATCCCCCAACCTCTCCTCATCCCACCTTCCCACAGCATCCCCACCACCAGCTATGGACACCTCCACCCCACGGCCATCCTGACGGATAAACCCATGCATTTAGAGCCCAGCTCAGTGCCACAGGAGCTGCTCCTTTCCTGGAAATGTTCAGGTCCGTGGGTTTTGCAGCGCAAAGGAGTCCTTTGGCACTCGGTTGAATGTGTTTAGTGCAGCCTGTGGAGCAAACAGACCATGCTTAATGCACCCAGAATGGCTGACGACTCTCTGCTGGGCAGACGTGAAGGGGGCAGTAATTCATCCCAACCCACTCTGCTGTGCACATTCCCACTGTTCCAAGGAGGAGGTCATGCCCCCTTTTTCCTTCTCACCAGCACCCTGTGCCTCTGCTCTCCCTCTCTGCTCTTTGCCAGGTGCCAGGAATGGCCCACTAAGCCCTTTTACTTCATTTTCCCAAAAAACTCCCTGCAGCTGCAAACTCACCGTGCTGGGCTGAGCAACCCACGGCTCCCCTACCCTGTGCCCTTGAAAACAGATGGCAGGCCCCAGCTTTCCCTGACAGGCAAAGGAATCAGAACTGACATGATGGGGAAAAACAAGCTCAATTCCTCTTGGCAGGATATTAATTTAGAAATCTCTGGTGTCGTCGCCCCGATTCACAATGAATTTGAATCTGAGCTTTCCTAGTGCCAGACAAGGCAGAGGTTTGACAGAGAAGGTAATTGGAGGAAATGGCTTTGTAATCCAGCTATTGTGCTGGCAAGATCTAGCTCTCCTCAAGAGCAAGGTTCACTTCCTGGCACGGCTGATTCAGCGCCATTTATTTGTCCCCAATGCCTCGTGGCTTTCCCCTGCTGAGCCGGGATAGCCCAGACTCTTCAGGGCAGTGCCAGGGGTGTGCTGGGCACCCAGGATTTCTGCAGCCTGGGCAGGGGCAGGATTGGGGTGGTGAAACCTGCAGGGTGGATCCTTTCCAGTGCTCACGTGGCAGGGGGAGGAGCAGGACTGAGCAAGGCTCATGTTCCACACCCCCCTGGGACAGAACATTCACCAAATATCACCTGTGGTGGGTGCTGGTGCCGTGCCAGATGCAGGAACACGGATGGGGGGTGTCCATGTGGGAGCAATCCCACTTGGAGAGCCCCAAAACCTCCATCTACTCCACAGAAATCTCTGTGGGGGGGCAGGGGGGGAACCTGACTTGGAGCAGAGTTTGGAGCAAAGCTTAGAACCACATCCTGAGCGACATCCCCCAGGATAAAGAGTCCCCTCCATGGGGTTACCTGCCAGACAGGTCCTAATCCTTGGATCACAGAATCCCAGAATGGTCTGGGTTGGAAGGGACCTGAAAGACCTCATTCCCATCCCCTGCCCTGGGCAGGGACACCTTCCCCCACACCAGGGTGCTCCAAGCTCCATTCTCCTCCTTCTTCTTCTCCTTTTTCTAATAAAAAAACTGCATGAGGTGGGGGGAAAGCAGTATCCAAGGCCAAAGAGTCTGCCCTGGTCCCATAGGGAAAAAGGGAGAAAGAAAAGGGGGAAACAGGTCCAAAATACTCTGTGAGCTGAGCAGCACTTGCCCAGAAATGCTCATGCATGATTCTATATCCTGGATAATCAAACACAACACCTTCCCACAGCCCTAATAATCACCACTAATAACAATAATCACTTAACTGACGTGTGTGTTCAGGCCATCCCTGTAATCACCCAGTTTTCCCACTGCCCCTGTCTGGACTGCAAGGTGAGGAGCTCGGCCTGGATGTCGGATCCACTCACAGGCTGCACCTCTGATCTGGGATCATTTGGCAGCTGGGGCAGTGTGAAACCCTATCCCTGCTGGCTCCACCAGCCCCACTGCTGCCCTGACACCCCCCGTGGGATTCAAATGAGCTCTTGCCCTTCAGAAGGCTCCTCAATATTTAAATAAACAATTTGGATGGAGCAGAGCAGCAGTAATGAACCCCAGTATCTGAATTTATCCCTTATCTCCATGGCCTGGTTCCCTGAGTGCACACCAAGCTGATTGTGTGGAGGAGAAGGAGAGGGAAAAGCTCAATTTCTTAATCTGCTAGCAACAAAATATTGGGACAACAAACAGGCAGCAATCACCCCGAAATGCCTGGAGAGCTCCTACCTATGGGCACACGGAGCTCTCGTCTGGAGTTCATTCATTCCCACTCGCTGTTGCTGCTGCTCCGCTACAGAGGTGGCTGGGGAAGGACAGATTCAAGAGGCCTGGAGTTCCTGAAGAGGCCAGTGTCAGCTCTGGGGGTGTCTCAGACTCCTGGAGGGGTGACTGCACAGAAAATTAACATATATTAGGAAAAAACTGTTCTCTGTGAGGGTGGGGAGGCCCTGGCAGAAAAGCTGTGGCTGCCCCTGGATCCGTGGCAGTGCCCAAGGCCAGGCTGGACAGGGCTTGGAACAACCTGGAACAGTGGAAGGTGTCCCTGCCCATGGGGACATGGCAGGGGGTGGGACAAGATGAGCTTTAAGTCCCTTCCACCTCAAACCATCCTGGGATTCTGTGATTCCTTATTTCCCCGTGGGTTTTATTCTGCATCCCACTTTGCTGCTAATTCCCTTAGAAAGTCTTCCTAGTGCTGAGGATGGCCTGCCTCTCGTTTAACTACATCCAGTAACTTCAAACCCATTTTGAGCCCTGAAGAAACCCCACAGCCCGGTGAAAAATGCAGATTTAATTTGTATATCCCCCTTAAGTGCTGACTTACATACCTTGCAATGACCCATCCACGGGTTTACAGAGTCCTTCACTTTGCTTACCCTGACCATGGGTCCTACAGGGTCAGAAAAGCACAAGATGTGCTGCCCAACCCCTGTTTTGGGGGGAAAATCCAGGAGGAAAGCAGATGCCTCCCGGGAGCTCCTCCATCACAGCTTTCCACAGGCAGGCTCACACTCAGCCTTCCTCTGGGAAGGGACCACACAGGCTCAAGTTGGAGGGGAAAAAAAAGCCCATGAAGATCATGGAAGTCTCAGGGCAAGTAAATTACTGTTAATTGTGAGATATTTGATTGCAAGAAGCACCAGATGGCTGGCCATCTGGTTTTTATTATAAAATTAAACAAGATTAACCCAAACAGGATTTCCTCAGCATTCTTCTCTGACTGGCTCACAAATACATCTTTAACACCTATGCCACAGATAGAGCACAATCAGAAGCCCTTCCTGCCTTTCCCTAATCTGCTTGGGCTAAACACTCTGCTGAGCAGTGCCCTTGCACCTCGAGATTTCCAGCAGGAGTGGAAAGGAGCAGGGGATGGAGCAATTAAAGGGGGGAGAGAAATGTCAGCCCCAAGAGAAGGAACCCCAGCAGAATCCCTTCCTTTCGCACTGGTCAGAAGGGGCAGCAGCAGCTGGGGTACCAACCTCTCCGGTCAGTGCTGGGATGGGAAGGGATGAAACAGCAGAACATGGAAGAGTGGCCAGACCCCCCCAGCCTCTGGGCATCTCCTCTGAAAACGAGAAGTCAAAATCACCTCTTGCTCCATGGGAATTTTCTTTGCCTTTCTGCACCTTTGCCTAAATGCTCGGGAATTTTGTCCTCGTCCTGGTACTCCCTGCATCACCCAAACACCACCCTTGCCTCTGTCCCCTGCAGAAGTTCATTTTTGCTTTGCATTGATGCCTTGGAGTGGCTCCCTAGAGCAGAGGGCAGACAGGATGAAGAGAATAAACTGGGGATTTATTGCAGGGCCTTCAACAGGGACACCTCGGGCAGGCAGAGCCTCTCCGGGAGAGGCCACACCCAAGATGGACCCCGGGGCACGAGTTTGCTCCACTTGGATCAGTTTGGATCCATTCCCAGATCAGGGTTCATTCTCCAATGACAATTTCAGGGGATGATGGAATTGAGCCCAAGTCTGTCCCCCCTCTTAGAGGCTCCGTTTCCATCTTTGGGGGCCTGGGCCAACGAGGTGTCCTTGAGTGCAGCCTGGAGAGGATTTGTTGTGTCTGAGCAGGATGGGAGAACAGGAGCTCCCAGCCCGTGGGGAGTGGGAGAGTCCCACACTAAAGCAGGGCAGGGGCTGGGAAATAGAAAAGCTGAATCCTAAGGCATCAGCATGATCAGTGATAACGATGCCTTGCACAGGCTTTTGGCCATTCTTTGCTCCAAACCATAAATCCTGAGGCCAAGCCCTGCAGAATCAGCTCTGGTTTTGCTGAGCAGGGCTTGCTGGGTCAGTGAATCCGGCGAGTTTTCCGCCCTCAGCTCCCAAAGCTGCTCTGGGAGCCACTCAGCTGTCCCCGCTGCTGTCCCTGGCAGCCGGGCTGCCATCAAGGTGGCCTTCCCAAGCCCACCCAGCCGCCCTGCAGCACGCAGGGGATGCAGTGGGTTCCTGCAGCTGCAGCCCCCAGCCCTGTCCCGGCTTTTCTCATGCAGATCACGCCCGTCCTCATTTGTTCGCAGCAAATCGCTCATGAACGGGACATAAAGGGTGTTCCGGGGGAGATGTCCCCTTGCATCATTCCCCGCAGCAAATCCCCGGGACATGATGCATCCAGAAATTATCCATAAAACCCCACCCACACCCTCCTGTCTTATCATGCCCCGGCAGAAAACCTGGTGGGAGATTTCAGAAAAACAACAGGCCGAGGGTCGAACTAATGTAAACATGATAATTTTTTGTTTAGCTTTGAATATCTTCACTTTCAGGAGAGAAAAACACCATGGATTCGTGTCTGGGAGAGCAGCCAGCCAGCGCCCTGCACCCCAGGCTGTTTGTCCCCCTGTCACTGCCACCAGAGGCCTGGCAACAACACACAAGTCCAGCACACACCCATTCGCAGTGTGACAGGGTCACACGGCTCCTCAGTGGAATATTCCCACAGCCACAGCCACTTGGGCACATTCTGCAGCCTGGAGGTGGCCCAAAAGTCCAAGCTGCCATTCCCTATGGAACTGGGATGCTCCTTTCCCAGCAGCCACGCCAGCTTCCCAGTGGTGCTGCCCCTTTCCAGGCTGAACAATGTCAGCCGTGTCCTTCCAGTGGGCAGCTCCATGTCCTGGGGATTTTATCATCACAGGACCATTTAGGTTGGAAAAGACCTCGAAGCTCATCAAGGCCAACCTTTGGCTGTCACCCAGCCCAGAGCTCTGAGTGCCACGTCCAGGCATTCCTTGGACACCTCCAGGAATGGGGACTCCACTCCAAGGCCTGAGGACCTTTCAGTGAAGAAATTTTTCCAAATATCCAATTTAAACCTCCCCTGGCCCAGCCTGAGGCCATTCCCTCTGCTCCTGTCCCTGTTCCCTGGGTGAAGATCCCAAATCCCCCCGCCGGCTGTCCCCTCCTGTCAGGGAGTTGTGCAGAGCCAGAAGGGCCCCTGGAGCCTCCTTTGCTCCAGGCTGAGCCCCTTTCCCCGCTCCCTCAGGAATTCTCCAGCCCTTTCCCAGCTCCCTTCCCTTCCCTGGACATGCTCCAGCCCCTCCAGGTCCTCCTTGTGAGGGGCCCAGACCTGGAGACAAAACTTGGGGTGTGATGATGATTTCAGATGTGCCCCAGGGACACCCCAGTGTGATTAATTCATCCAGATTTTAACATGTTCTAGAAACCATGTAACTGCTTCCATTCTGGGGTATGGCCTGTCTTTGAGAAGAAAAGAAATTATATTAAAAATGATCTTAAACCTGATAAAAGCACCAACTGTGAACTCCTCGTTTTTCCAGCCAGTTCAGTGCCCCTTTTAATCCCCCTGGAAGGCACCAAATGGAGACAAGGTTCCCCCAAGGACAGGCCACCCTTTTCTTTATGGCCAGAGCCCTCAGGCTTGCACAAAGGACAGCTCAGAGGAAGACACTGGAAAGATCAAACATGGTCCAGGTAGAGGCAGATTCAGGGAATTGACTGGAAAGCTCTAACACAGCCTCTCTTCTTTCCCCTTTACCTTTTCCACAAGAGCCAGGAAAATTATTTCAAAAATTATTTTCAGCACGGAAAATGATTTGGTTTTCCACAATTTTCTTCTCAGGAGTGACTGTTCCACCCTGAGCTGGTTTTGCTCCAGAAGAGCTTGGTCCAAGGCAGACACCTCAGCTGGAAAACTCCAATCCCAACAGATAAAGGTATTTGGAGCTGAGAGGGCATCCTATCCTATTTTTAGGAGGGGCAGGGAATTACTAGATCAGTAAAATGCTGTACTAAACCTTTACAAAGCACAGCTTCAAAAGCTGCGTTTTAAACAAGGGGAACAGATGCTCTGACAAGAACAACCCTGTGTAAAATATTTCCTTTGCCAAGTGAGTAAAGGAAACCCATTTTTTTTCTGCTGAAGAATCAGCTTTTAAAGGCAATCCCTAGTAAATGAGGTATAAAACTGCATTCAGAGCATTCCCGCTATTCTCTTGCCTTTCCAGCAGAGCATCCTCTGGGCTGGGCTTTCACTGCCAGCCAGCTGGGGAGGAGATGCCCCCAAGGTGGAACAGACACACAAGAAAAAATGAAAGTGAAGCAGTTTAACAAGCAGTTAAAAATTATAACCTTTTTAAAGATGATTGATCTGTGCTGGGTACTCCTCTGTCTCACCAGATGCTTCTGAGTATCTGGCACTGGAGAAAAACCTATAACTTTATCCCGTGATGTATCACTAACCTGCATCGGGCTTGCACGGAAACAACTGGCTGCTGGTGCTGGGGGAATAAAAACCCAGTGGATTGTGCTATAAACCAAAAGAGACTTCCGTTATCTTGGAGGGGTTTCACAAGAAGCTGTTCCAGTCTCTCAAACATGGATGGGAAGGGGCTGTGGGCAACCTCGCCCTCGGGAGGCACAAGGAAAAGGCACTTCCAGGGGTGACAGCCAGGAGAAGGGACCTCCCCTTTTTGGTGGGTGTGGGTGTGGATGGGAAGCCCCAGCTGTGCTGGGATCCCCACCAAGGGGTTTTCTCACAGAGGGAGCAGGAATGGGACCCCAGCAACTCCAGGCTGGCTGCCCCAGCAGGCAGATCCCTCCGGGAGCACCCGACAGCACGGGGAGCACGTGGCTTTTATCAGGACAGCCACCACTGGAAAAACCAGCACGGACACAGCTGGGGAAAAACAGAGCTGCTTGTAGCCTGGAGAGTGGCCTGTCTGGTTTTTCCCCGATCTACTGGATAATCTAACAGGAGATATTGTTTCCTAGGAGCCCGTGCTGCAGGCAGCGGGGCCACCAGTGCACTTATCAGCCCCAAAATGGCTTTTAGGAAGCATCACCCCTTGTCACAGGCACCAGAGAAATGTCCCTCAGCAGGAAAGGACCTGGGAAAGATGAGCAGAGAGCTTGGTGCTGGTGCCAGCCCTGCTGGGTGTCAGGAGCCGGCTCGCCCGGAGCCTGTGGCACCAGATAGGGCAGGGTCCTGCTCCTGGCTGTGAGGCACAGATAAAGCTCCTGGAGCTGGAGGGAAAAAGAGTTTTCCCAGCCTCAGGTTTGCAGCAGGAGGGCAATTAGAACACAAGAGGCAGAGAACAGTGAAATCAATCCAGAAAAACACCTTATCAGTTTCATCCATCCTGATAGATGCAGTGCTGGCTACCAAGCAGATGCTGCTGCTAAAAACAACCTTCCCTGTCAGCGGGGGCTTCCTGGCTCTCCCAAATCCCAGCCCTCATCTTCATTCCTTGCAAATGAACAACAGGAGCACCCAGGGAGGCTGCACACTATGATAAAGCTCAAACAGCACCTCAGCTGACTCAGAATCAGAACTGAATGTGTTTCTGGTTAAGATGGCAACCTGATTTATATCTTAGAGCAGCAAAGGGGAAAAAAAACCTTCCTTAGCTGTAAACCACAGGTCCTGGAAACAGTCAACAGCTTTGCTCTTCCCCTGTGAGTTGTCTCCATCCCTCTCCCGTGAGGAGTGGGATGATGGGTTACCTCAGAGCCTTGTTTTGAACTGTTCTCCTTTGTAATCTTCCTCTAATGCACAACTCCAGCTGTCAGTGAAGGGGAAAGGTGATTAAATCAGCCGAGGACGACTCCCTGCAGGCAGGTACAGAGCGTGCAACGTGTGGAACACAAACCTGCAGTTCACTGCAAGTTCCCTTTTCCATCAGCCCGCAAGCTGAGACAGCCTCAGCTCCCCTGCGACGTGGATGTATTCCAAGTGCCAGGAGAGTGGAAAGGGCTGTTCACTCACCAGAGGAGAGGAGAAGGGATTTGTGAGAGATCCCAGGTAATATTTCTGGTGCTGTACGTTGCTTCCTTTCACAGTCTGTGCGACAACAATTCATCCTTGGGGCTGCACCCTTTCCAAAGGCACATTTTCCTGCGTAGACTTTCCTCGGCTCAAATGGGAAGCAGCCTCCCCTTCCCACAGACAGCTCCCAGGTCACAGGGGAATCAAGAAACTTCCTAGGCAGAAATCCAGGCTGAGAGGTGTCTGGGAATGTCTCACTGAGTTCAGGTAAAAGAGATTGCTACCAGATCTGTGGGGAATGCAGGGAGAAGGCCACGAGTGCAGGAGCACTGACCCACCCAGTAAATAAATCCCCTTCACTCCCCCAGACTGCCTGGACCAGACTTTCCGGACACATCGAGGAGTACAAGACACTGACGGCAGCAGACACTGGAAATTTTACACCTGCAGACATTCCTGACTCTTCTAAAAACAGCACCTGGGGCTGAACGCAGCGTGAAAAATGGATTTCCAGCTTTGCAGGAGCAAACCTACCTGAGGGAAGCGAGAGGCTGCTGCAAGGCCACGATTGCAGAGCTGCCATGGAGCTGAACCTGTCTCAGGCTCTGGTTTTGTTCCTTATTAATCACTTTCACGGCCCTTTGCACTTTTGGATTCCAGCCTGACTGGAAGCAGCAAACACTGGAAAGCTCAGAAAGCTTTTCAAAGTGTGAACACCCCCATCCCCTGCTCTTGGAGAGGGTTTAGTGCACTTCAGGTTTGCATCCAGACTTCCAGGGGCTGAGCCAAGCAGTCATCCCTCTCAGACACTCTGGGTGTTCACCTGTCTGCGAGTTTCCAACCCAAAATCCAGGCTTTCATCCTGAAATCTCTTTGGCAGAAGCAGGGCCAAGAGCTCGCCAGATGCAAAGGAGCTGATGGTGCCCAGGGAAGAGCTCGTGACAGCATCTACCAGGGCTGCTGCTGGAAAAATCCACTTTCCATCCTTTTCCAGGGATCTCCCAGGCTCCATCACCCTCACCCCATAATTAGATTGAGCAAAGAATGCCTGGCACCTGCTCCACAGGCAGACACAGCTCAGGAAACATTTACAAAGCCTCAGATAATGCCAAAAATCAAACGTGGGCAAGCAAAGCCACCTCTCAGCCAAGGGAGCCGGAACGTGCATGGGGAAGAGCCTTCCTCTCCCTCTCCTGTTTTATTCTCCAGCAGCACAATGAGGGCTTTTCTCTCCTGGAGGGAGGAATCCAAAACCCTCTGGAGTTGTATTGATGGAGTGCAAAGGGAAGGTACAGATTCTCCTGTGCCAGCTACTTCCCATAGAGAAGCCATGAGGAAGCACCGGAACTGAACTGAGGGGAAGCTGCGGGATCGGCCTTTCCAGCTGACTGCTCCCCTCGCTCTCTCCAACCCCTCAACCAAAGCACGGCATTCACCGGGCCAGACAGGACGGGAAATGGGAAGAAAACCCCTCTCCCCACCACCAGTCCCCTTTACAGAACTGCCACCCACCTAAGACACGGCCTCGAGGTTCCAGCCAGCCCCTGGCACAGGGCAGCTGCTGTGGGGACAAGAGCTCCAGCTGGAGTCATCCAGGGCTCAGCCTGCCCCACACAGCGCAGCATTCCCACATCTTTGATCCTGCCACGAGTGAAAAGAGAGCCAGGAGGGAGCAGGGCCATGCCACAGGGGGCTCCTGGGCCAGTCCATGAAGTCACATCCTGCACTCAGGTGGCCTGGTCTCAGATGTGTTACACAGAGGCAAAAATTATTTAAATCCTCTCTAGAGTAGCTCCATATGGTTGTCATGGATAATCCTGAGCTGAACAGTCATTGCCTGGGACAAAAAATTGTGATGGGATGCCTGGAAGAAGGAAGAAGCCAGTTTGCTGCTCAGGGAATATCAGGTAAAGGTTCTTCCCCCAGAGGGTGCTGGGGCACTGCCCAGGCTCCCCAGGGAATGGGCACGGCCCCAAGGCTGACAGAGCCCAAGGAGCATTTGGACAATGCTCTCAGGAATGCACAGGGTGGGATTGTTGGGGGGTCTGTGCAGGGCCAGGAGCTGGATCTGTGATCCCTGTGGCTCCATTCCAGCTCAGGATACCCCGTGACTCTGCTCTCTGGACACAGCACCCACAGACCCATCCCAAAGCATGCTTGGGGACACCCCAGGGGACACCTCAGTCCCTGCCTGTGGGGAGTGCTGGGGCCAGCAGGGCTCTCCCAGCTCCCACACCCCTCAGGCACCTTCAGCAGGGCTGGGAGGTGAGGCACAGCCCTGCCCAGTGGCTTCCCTGGAACCCCCACAGCCCAAACCTCAAATAATGAGGATGTGGGAGTGTCGTGGACCCGCTGGATCCAGATCCAGGGAGTTCCCCGATGGACATGGAGCTGATGGGAACAGATCCTGGCGAGCTGCTGACGATGGGAGCTGCAGAAAGACCCACCCTGAGGCACAGCCGTGACTCTGCCTCATTGTGCATCCCCGTTCCCCACTGCAGGAGACACAAATGTGCCTGTAGGTGGCCCAGAAACACTGGCTTATTAAAAAGGAAAAAGGAGGGGAGAAAAAACCCCCTCCAGAATGAATGCAGCGTCTGTCAGCCTTTTGCAGAATTGTTATGTTTTTTGTGTGTAGTTGGTGCTTGTTTTCCAAAGATTTACATTTTTATGTGTGTGTCATTCGCTTTTCATGCATTCGGAGACCTCGGAGCTTAGAAATTCAAAACGCTTGTCAGTCACGTCAATCCTTTTGGACAAAACAGAGCTGCCACTTGGATGGATTAAAAAAAAAAACCCCACAACAAAACAACAAACAAAACACACTTTTCTCTCAAGCTGTGACTTGGTCACCCCGCTCAATGCGGGCAAGACAATGTTCAGAGAAAGCAAAAGGAAAGATCTGAGTTTTCATACTCATCGGTGGAACTAAATTGATTAAGGTCATTTCCTAGGTAGGTCTGAAATCTTCTGCAACAATTTTTTTTCTTTTTTTTGAAAAGAAAAGGAAAAGTGTCCCCCCTCTGTTCTCTATTAAAAAAAAAAGGGAAAAGTCACCACTGCAAAAACATTAAATCTGCTTGGGTAACTCAGAATGTATGTTGGCAAGGCAACATATCTCAGCTTGAACAGTAAACCTGCTATGTCAGAGGCTCTGCCACATATGAAAGAGGCTTGGGTTTCAATATCTCATGCTGAATTTACTCCTTTTCAGCCTTTCATGGCCAAGTATTTGATGTCTCTCCTTTCACTGCTGCAATCGATAGGGTGACCTTACGTAAAAGTTTCCTGACCTTTGCTGTTGTCAGTGTTGTTCTGTTAAAATGTAATTAAACTCTTTTCCTTTGGGCTGGAAATAGCACTGTACAGACAGCCAGCACGAGAGGGGCTTGGGGTTTTCTTTCCCCCCTTAACCCAAAGGCAAGAGGCACCATCCATCATCAGAGCTGGCTTCAAACCAGAGGATGACAAGAAGCAGCATCTGCTGAGGGTCTGGTTGGTTTCCCAGCGAGGTAAAAAACCCCCAAAAGCCCCACTCTGATGCTCACTCCAGTGCCATCCTGCTCAATATTTTAGGATTGAGGAGTCTCCCAGAACTCCTTGGCACTACGAAGTTACAGCATTTCCTTTAGCCAAGGCCCTGCGTGTATTTCACATCATAAAAACAAAGAGATCAACACTTCTATGGAAAACAAAATAAATTTGCTTCCAAACAGCAACTACCAAAGAGGAAGGAGGCCGATTTTCCCCGTGATAGTGGGTGTTGGAAAGCCAGCCACATGTTTGAGAGTTCCAGCTGGCTTATCCACCCCAGGATCTTTGGGAGCCTGGTTTGAATCCCATTACAACTCTGTAATGCAAGGACTGTTGTGGGAGCAAACTCCCATCATCATCATCATCCTCTGCTGCGCTGCTGTGACTTCACCTCTGCATTTCAGGGGGACGTGGGCATTGCCCTGCACAAGCCACCACTCACACCCAGACATTTGCACGGGATTAGGGCTGAAATTCCTGATCCTGCTTATAAAAAGCCCTGTAAATCCCAGAGAGCTCCTCTGAAACCAGCAGCATTATCCTGCTGTAAATCCGGGGTGTAAGTCGGAGCAGGCTCTCGCTCAGATGCTCTTCAGTCACATATCCTAACGGAGCAGGGAGGCTCAAAGCAAACCCTGGGCTCTGGACACGCCAATCCCCCCAAAACTCATCCCCATCACATCACACACTGCTCAGCCCCACACCCCTTCCCCTTTTAAAGTATCAGCTCCACTCTTCTCATGGAGAAACTCTCAGAATGAAGAGCTGGGCTTTGGCAGCGCTGCCCCCGCCCCCACATGCTTCAATATTGCTCACAGCTGAGTTATTTCTTGCTTCTTAGGAATTTTAACTGGCTTTTGTGCTCAGTGAACTCGTGGAAGGAGAGTATCTAAAGTCAGCAGCACTGAAACCATGAATTAGCACAAGGAGAAAGGGGCCAGGCGGGTGTTTCTTGCAGAGCATTATCTGCATAACGCCAGAGGAGCCGATTTAAAGGCACTGTGCTGCACCTGAGCGTCGTTTATGGCCCATAAAGGAGATCTGTGCTTAAGGAACAATAAAGCAGCGCTGCACTTTCTGTGCAAGGAGAGAAATAAAGCCTTTCTCACGGAGCAGATGTACTTGTATTTGCTCAGTGCCTGCCTCTGAGGCACGCGGAGATGCTTTCACCAGCAAACCCAAGAGTCAAGCAGGAGGACTCGCTCCAGATCGTGGATTGTGTTTGATTTGTGCCCATTTTTCCAGCCAAGCCTTAACACAGTGAATCTGACCTCCTGGAAAAGGTAAGACCTGAATCCCCACAGACCCCTGTAGCTGTCAGAGGAACAGGGGAGATCCCCAGGCACAGGAAGCCACAAAGCCACAGCAGGAAGAAGCAGGGACCCTTCATAAAACAGAATCACAGAATCATTTGGGATGGAAAAGCCCCCCAAGACCATCAAATCCAACCTTTGACTGATCCCCGCCTTGTCCCCAGCCCAGAGCACTGAGTGCCTCGTCCAGTCTTTCCTTGAACACCTCCAGGGATGGGGACTCCATCACCTCCCTGGGCAGCCCCTTCCAATGCTGAACAACCTTTTCCATGAAGAAATTCTTCCTGAAAACTCCAGGTTGCAGGCTCGGGACATTTGGCCAAAGTGACAGCAGCCATCACATCGATCCCTCCAGGTCACAGTCACATCACAGAGGACACCTATTTTCACTCACCTGCTGTCTGCTGATGAATTCCCTCATTTCAGTCTCCAAGGAGTCCAGACCCACATTTTGGCCTCAGTTCAAACACCAGCTGGGGTATTGTGTCACACAGGAGAAAAGCTTCCTAGAACACACACAAGTTGGTTTTTTTCCTATTACACCTCTGCCAGAGTTTGATTTTTAGGATTTTTTTAGCATGAAACCAAGGTCCTAATGAGAAATACACAACAATTCCAAACTCCATCCCTCCTGTCCCCCTGCATTACCCATCTCCCATCCTCTGCCCATCAGCCCTCTTCCCATGGAGTCAAGGCCACTCGGGGCCACTCAGCTGTGCCAATCCCTGGAGAGGACATTCCCAAACTGCTGGTGTGGGGGCTGCTGCCTCCCAGCTCCACTTTCTAGGGACAAGGTGGATCTTCAGCTCCAGGTTTTCCCATCAATGAGCTGGAAAGGATCCATGTGTGCATAGCACTGACAGCAAGGGTCACGGTCCTGACCTTTCCCTGCTCCCTGTCTGACCCTGCTTGTGGAAAAGGCACCATCACACCACGATTCACCTCCCCAAGAAGAGGCCTGCAGACTTTATCAGCGAGGTTTAAGCAGCGGCTCTGCGGGATCTCCCCAACACTCAGCACCACCCAGGGCATCTGCGGGGCCAACACCGCTCTGTGAATACCAAACTGCAGAGGGGAAGGAAAAAAATAAATCTGTGAGTTCCTGCCAGGGTAAAGCTGCAACACCACCTGAGAACAACACACTGCCCCAGAGGGAACCTGAACTGAAACAGTTCTGCTGCTTTAGAATGAGCAGCACCCCGCAGGTGAACGGGAGCAGGATGCCAGCGCTGTACCCAGCACCTTTGGGGACACACAGCTGCGCGCAGGGATGCTAAGGGAAGGGAAACAATGCCCAGCTAAGTTCATTTCTCAGCATTACCCAGTTTCCAGTGTCAGCACGAGGCAGCGCGTTCCCTGCAGTTCAGCAGCACCTCAAGGTTCCCAGGAAGCTCAAAATGCCCACCAGGTACAAAAAGCTTCAGCACAAAAAGCTGTGCCTGCATTCCACCCTGACAGCTCCTCTGCAACCAGAAATCCTTTTGCTTTGGGGATTTCTCCCTGTTTGGGCACGGACTGGTGCTTGTTTAGCAACACCAGCACGAGGAGGGGATGGCAGCCTTAACATCGATTTTTACGGGATGACCTGTGAGGGGGCAGCAATGGAACATGCAGAAAGAAACAAAATGCAGTCATTCTCAGATTGCCTGGCTGCTGGGATGGCAGAGGGGTGAGGGCATGCTTGGATCGAACAGGAATTTAAGTGTGGCACTGTGCTGGAAACATCACTGATTTGATCTGACATTAAATACCTTGTCCTGGGGTGAAGATGACCACGACTTGAGTCCTTTGTTGGCTTAAAGCTCCCCTTCAGGCATCCCACAGCGCCCGGATCCTGCCCTGCGCTCGGACACCACGGCCCTGCAAATCCACTGCAAACCAGGACCGAGGGAAGAAGAGATAAAAAGGGATTTAGTGCTGTCAGGAGCGCCAACCCCCCAATTCCACCACCCTCAAAAGCCACAGAGGGCTGAACCTGGATTAGTCCAAATACCTGCTCCATCTGCACGCTGCCGTATTTTCCTTCCCCGTGTTTATTTCTAAGCTGCAGACCCAGCTTTTCGTCACTTTAGCAGCTTTTGCCTTATAAATCCGTCAGTTTTACCTTCCCTGCCAGCACAGCCCCACTCCTCCCACCCCTTCCCTGCTCACCATGCTCCAGTGCCACCTCCCATTCCTCCATCAGTTCATTCTGGCCACCAAACACCAGGAAAACTCAGACTGACCCCTCTGCTCCTGCACTAAAGGACAGAGGGTGGCCTTGAGATTCCTTCTTTTTGGGTTTTTTTATTTTCCTGAGGAGAAGGCTGGCAAGTCAAACCACCGGTAGGCACAGATGTTTTGGGTTTTTTTTTTTCCAGATCTTTATTTTACAAAAATAACTTACAAATAGAGACAACTCTCAGCAGTAAGATCACTCTCTCTGTGCAGGAGGACACAGCCTGGTGAAGCAGGGGTGTGGGAGTTAAGGGCTCTGACAATACTGTTAACTTTAACATGATGGCAGCTATATTACACTACGTACATCTCATTATCCAGTGTGTGGGTGTGACCCCACACAAAGCCACGGCCCATAAAGTGTGCCAGCCAGGGAGGATGCTCCCAGGAGATCATTTCCATCCTATTTACCAGCATCCTCTTGGAACCCAAATGGCCGCCTAACACTCCGACTACAGCACTCTGGATACACTCATCAGTAAATATACTTCAAATACATGATAAAAATATATTTAACTTTCAAATACACTTGTATAAGGTACACCAAGAGGCAGAAAATAAAGTCTCGAGCTTTTAAATACAACACACTATATATATAAACATATACAAGGAGACAAGAGGGAACCAAGACGTGGAAGGAGAAGCTTATCCATGGTATCTATGGTACATGATGGCTTTTTCTGCTAGGAAGTCATTTCCTTTTGCATAGCGTTGTTGAGGAGTCCACACTGGGCTGGGAGGAGAAAAAGTTTTCATTTTGGTACCACTTCCACTTTGCAGCTGATCCTACTCTTAAATTACACGTTGTCCTCTCTCTTTTGTAGGCTGGAATTCATGCCCCGTTCATAACAAGCACATTGAAAGGAAGGGGGTAAAAAAGAAAAAACTAAACAAGACAAACAAAAAAAACCAAACGACAAACCGTAACACACACAAAAAACCACGTCAGGTCAAGAGAGTCAAGGGGATTTCTTTCTGGGGTTGCAGTCATTTGGCATTTTGCTCCAGAGCTGAGTATTCTGCTTCTGACACTCTGGAGGCATCGATGAGTTTGGTGAGGCCAGTTTTGGCAGAGTACTTGAAAATGAAGGCTTTCATCAGCTCGTATCGGTAGTTGCGGTTGATGAAGCTGTACAGGATGGGGTTGACGCAGCAGTGGACCAGGGAGAAACACTGGGTGATGTGGAGCGTGGCATAGAGGAAGTTCTCCATCTGGCAGCTGAAGGGGATGAAGTGGAGGCTGTAGAAGATGTCCAGCAGGACGGCCACGTGGTAGGGCAGCCAGCACACCAGGAACACCACGACGTAGGAGAAGATGATCTTCCCGTTGCTCTTGCGCTCCTGGTCGCTGGAGGCGGAGATGCTCTTGGCCAGGAGGAAATAGAACATGGCGATGACGGGGAAGGGGATAAGGAAGCCCAGCACCACGGAGATGAGCTCCATGCCAATCAGCCACTCCTTGAAGCTCTCCTCGGGGTAGACGGGCCTGCAATAGGTCTCGTTGCTGGAAGAGACCGTCTTGAGGTAATAGGTGTCCGGGAGGGAGGCGGAGAAGGCCAGGAGCCACACCAGGATGCAGATGCAGCGGCGGATGATCTTCTTCTTGCGGCTGCTGGAGTTGGTGAAGTAGGCCACCGAGAGGTAGCGGTCCACGCTCATGCACGCCAGGAAGAAGATGCTGCTGTACAGGTTGATGGAGAAGATGAGGTGCGTGATCTTGCACGTGATTTCCCCCATGTGCCACTGGTTGTGCTGGATGAGCGAGATGACCCAGACGGGCAGGGTGATCACCACGCACAGGTCAGCGATGGCCAGGTTGAAGATGTACAGGTGGGTTTCATAGCCTGTCATTTTGGCCTGCAGGTTGACCCACACCACCACCGAGTTGGCCACCAGGCCTATGACAAAGATGAAGATGTAGAAGAAGGACAGGGTGTAGAGCAGGGCGCTCTTGTTGAGCGTGCCGGGGCATGTTGTCGCGTCCACCGTGATGCACTCGCCGTTGTTGCACGTCCAGTTGATCTCCGTCAAGTTGGCTGTCTCCAGGAAATCCAGGATGGAAGTCAAGTCAAGCGCGCTCATGGTCGCTCCGAGCCGAGTTCAAGGGACCTAAAGGCAAAACAGGATTGGAAGAAATGACGTCAATTACAGAGCTATTTCTGCTGCCATGTCACACCGGGACGCGCCGCTTCAGTGACATCCCGCTCCTGCCAGGCACCTTCCATGGAAGAGCTCCGGGGAGTAAAACAACCAAGACACTCAGCAAAACTCATCTGCCTGACACAGGAGGAGCAGCACCAGCTTTTTGTGGGATTTTTCCTTCTCTTCCAGCTCACATCTGACATCATCAGGTTGGCTATCGGCCCCGGGTGTGAAATCTGCAGAGTACACCATGGCCAAATAAATGTCAGGCGACCGACTCTGTCTCCTCCGGCATAAATGATGGTCCTATCGCTTTCAGCAGGAGGATCTTTAAGCCATTTTATCTGCACTCCCTCAAGTGTAGTAGAATTGATCTGGCTGATACACGGCACCGTAAAACATTTACCGCAGGCTCTGGTCAGCATCTTGTCAAGCCCAGATACAGCTGCATTAAGTGGAAATGGGGAACTAAGGGGCTTTGTACCTCTATCCAACCTTACATTTAAATTCTGCTCCATCCTCCCTTCCCCCTGTCCCTCGAATCCTATTTTACAAAGTATCCCCTGCACTTAATTATTACACAGCTTTGAGAAAAGAAAAACAACCTCGGAGCTTGACTGCTGGGCTTAAGTTTTGATTTTAGAAGAGTGCTTTGATTTCAGAACACTCCCCCATTGCAGTTGGCTCCACAACCGCCTCCTTCACACCCTTTTGCTTTTCTACGTTTACTTTTGCTGCCTCTCAGGTGCTTTCTTCTACCTGCCGGCAGTGGATGAAGCAACTTGTTAACTTCCTCAGGAGCAGAAAGAAAAGGCCCATCAGACCTGCGTGGCTCACACAAAACCCAGAGTGGGGCTGTTAAGTGCCCTTGTGCTTTCGGAGGGGCATAAAAATGCTGTCCCCCTCCTTGTGACCCTCACAGGGCCCCCAGTACTACCCCCAGCCACTGCCTGTGCCCACCACACTTCAGCCAGGCCGGGTTTGGAGTGCAGGATCCAGCTTGGGACACGCCAAAATAGAGCTGGAGAGTTGGGTTTCCAAGGGATGGATCCTCATTCCCTCCCAGCTTCACTTGAGCCGGACCATCACATCCAGCCCACCCAGGGACACTTCCAGCATCCCAGACAATAGTCACCGTGCTCTTCCCAGAAGGAGAGGGACCAGCCTGGGGCAAAGCCAGCGTGGCCAAGTGACCAGAGAGCAACAGGGGATCTCCAGATATCCTTGACCCTACCGCAGGATCTCTTGGTGGGCTGTCCAGGAGCACGGAGGGGAGGCACGCAAGGAAGAGCTCTGACATCCTGAATAGCCTCTTTTCACCCTCTCTCCCCAAAAAGGGACACCGCCGGTTGACACAGCACCTCTGCTCCTCCATCTGCATAATTGGCTCTTCCCAAACCTCCCACCCTCCTGCCTGTCAGGGACAGAGGCTGCGGAAGACAAGGGAGATAAGGGGGGAGATTACCCCAGAGGACTCAAGGCACCATTGTCCCAGCCGAGGGGAAGCTGGTGGCACTAACAATGAGGGGGGCCATGCACACAGTCAGGGGAGATCAAATCTCTCCACAAACAGCCCCAAATTGGCCCCGTGAGGAGATCTGGCCTGTGGCTTTCATCCTGCTGGCCTGATGAAAGAGGGGGCCGAGATTCGAACCGAATTAAGCACGGATTTTGCTACAACACTGGCTAAAGGGGGAGCTGAGGCAGTGGCAGCTCTCCGTCCCGGGACTGCCGATCCTGTGCTCATCTCAGCAAAGCAGAAAGTGATTTAACCCACGCTGTGCAGGGCAGAAGGGCCGATCGTCCCCCTGAGAGACACAGCCCCCCTCAAGCTGCCAGCACCACCCAGCAAACGCAGGCAGCAGGGATGGATGGATGCATCCCCGGGATGTTCACTCCACCCCAGGGCTGCAAATGGGACAGAGGGATGGGGCTCCTGCCAGGCCTCACCTGGGGTCCCGCTGCATTCCCAGCACAAGCACTTTCCAAACTTCTCACACACCAGCACCATCCCCAAGTCCCTGTACCTCAAAACCTCACAGAAACTAAAGCAAACTCCCTAAAAGCCACAAAACTTCCAGCCCCATGGCACAGGCCACCGGCTCCTGCCAGTATTTGGGGGCTGCAAGGGGAGGAGAGCAAGAGGAACACCCGGCTACCCCCCTGACACCCCACAAAAGCAGCTCGGGTCGGCCTGGGCTTCTTCTGGAAAGGCGCATGGTCTAAAACAAGGGGAACAGGCTCATTCCACATCTCAGGACTAGGACAAGACTGTGACCACCCACCACCACCAAGCCTCCAGCACACAGCTCATGGGGAAGAAACTCAGACCTGGCTGAGGGGTGTCAGATTCCAACAGAGAGGCAGCAGCAGGGCAGCACAGAGCCCTTGACGGATGCTGGCGACACCACGGCCACCACAAGCGCAGCTGCAGGCTCGGAGGCGCCCTGGGGACGCTGGGGAGCAGGAGGGATGCTCAGCGCGACCCCAGCCCGCCTGCTGCACACACGTGCATCCATCTGCCTGCGCCTTGCGCGTCCCCAGCGCGGCAATAAAAACCCGAAACCCAGCCGGCCTCCCAGGCTCCTGCCGGGGAGGAGGGCTGTGCTCGCAGATTACAGCCCCACAAACCGGGCTATAGTCCGGGATTAGCGGCTGTAGCCTGAGCTCCGACTCCCACCCAGATTAGCTGGGAGGTACGGGGAGCGGGCAACCCACCAGACAAACTCAATAAAGCCACTCTGTGCTCCTAAAAAAATACCTTCAGCGCTCTCTGCAGACAGCGCAGTATCCGAAAAACTCCTGAAGGAAGCCGGGACTGCAATTTGTGTCCACGACACCGCAAAACTCTTGCGGGCCCATCACCTGGCAGGCACATGTGCTGCGTCCACTCACTGCTACTTTACAGGAGTTAGGACACGAAGGGAAGGAGACGCACCCGAAATCCTGCCCCAGACAGCCAGAGCTGTTCCTGGAGCTGATGCATCCTGCAGGATTGCACCCAAAATCCTGCTCCAGACAGCCAGAGCTGTTCCTGGAGCTGATGCATCCTGCAGGATTGCACCCAAAATCCTGCTCCAGACACCCAGAGCTGTTCCTGGAGGTGATGCATCCTGCAGGATTGCATCTCTTGCCCAGGCAAAGTAAACAGGCACCAGCATCCCTGCCTAGGAGGGATGGCAGCGTCCAAACCCTCACCAATTTGGGGAGCTTCCCAGAGCATCCCACAGCCCTGCCTGCAGTCAGACCCGCCCCCGACTGCTCAGGGGTGCGGGCAAGTCGGGCTTTGCCCTTGCCGAGAAGGAAAAGAGCCATGCCAGGAAAAGCCGGGATTGCTGTCACCCGCACACCTCAGCCTTTGCCGTGTCCTCCGGCGTGAGGAGATCCCGGCCACCACAAGAGGACACCCATGCCCGCAAGGGGCTTTGCGAGCCCGAGCCCGGCACATTTAAACTCTTCCCGCAGTTCCGAGCTGAAGAAACAAACGCAACAACCGCGGGGAAAGGAGCCGGGGCCGGGGATCGCACCTGGGCACGCAGGGGCACCCACGGGGGAGCGGTGACCGCCCCGAGCTCCCCCAGACCCTCACGCCACGGGAAACCCAGGTGGGGACAAGGACAAGGCGCTCCCCCCCCAACCCAGAGGGATGCGACGGAGCCGAGGGAGGCTGCGAGCGCTCGGGGGGACCGGGCCGGCCTCGGTGCGGCCCCCCGGAGGTCCCGCAGCTCCCCCGGTGGCTCC
>VYZT01037715.1:156460-226233 GCA_013400735.1 Pomatostomus ruficeps | reverse complement strand
CGGCGGGGCCGGCCGGGGCAGGGCAGGGCAGGGCAGGGCAGGGCGCTCCGGGCACCCGGTTCGGGGGCGCGGTATTGTCTGGCTCCGCCGCCCGGCATCAATGGCATTATAGCCCGGCCCCCC
Organism: Pomatostomus ruficeps; assembly: GCA_013400735.1. Classification (NCBI taxonomy): domain Eukaryota; kingdom Metazoa; phylum Chordata; class Aves; order Passeriformes; family Timaliidae; genus Pomatostomus; species Pomatostomus ruficeps. Next base: position 226,110 of record VYZT01037715.1, on the reverse strand, counting down.
CGCCCACCGGGAGGGGCCGGGGAGGTCCCTCCCACCGCCCGCCCGGGCAGTGAGCTCACCCCCCCTCAAACCGGGGCTCACCCCCGCCGCCGGTGCTGCCCCCTCCCCAAATCGGGCCTCGCCCTGCTCCGGCTGTGACTCCCCCTAAACCAGAGCTCCCCGCCAGTCGGTGAACTCCTCCCCGCCGGTTTTACCCCAAAAACCGGGGCTCAGCCCCCCATCTCCACCCCTCCCCGGCTCTGCTCACCCCAGGTTCCCGCAGCTGCGCCCCTTTCCCTGGTACCGCTCGTCGCCTCGGCTCTGAGGGGGCATCACCTCCCGTCCAGCCCCGGCCGCCCCATGCCCGCGCCCTGCCTGGCTCCGGGCTGCTTCCCCCGAGGGAATTTAGGGAGCAGAACAGCCCGGAACCCGGGGCTGAGAGCAGCCGTTCCCTTCTCTCCCTTTGAAGGGAAGAACCTTGAGTTAAAAACCATAAAACACAACGAAATCAAGAAAAGTTTCACCAACTTTTTTCTCCCCTGTTTCAATGAATCTCCCTGGCTCGTTCTCCAAACCCTCCTGTGCGGAGTCCCGCGGGCTCCACGTCTGCCTGTGCAGCTTCCCCATCCTCCCCTCCCCGGCTCATCGCTGCCTCCGCGCTCACCCGTCCGTACCAATTTCCCCGCAGCCCGCGGCGTTTCCTTCCCTCTCTCCTTCCCTGCCACCAAGGCCAGCTCCCGTCACACTCAAGCGGAGTTTGGCTGCACTGCTGGGTCGGGGGGAGCTGTTTGCAGCCCCCAGATGCTCCCAGAAGGTGCGTGAGGAGCCCCGGCAGCGCAGAGCAGGGGGTGACAAGGACGAACCGCAGCGCCCAGGGGTGATGGAGGCCAGGAGGGTCCTCAGTTCTGCTCAAAGCAAACTTCTCCTCGAGGGAACAAGGGTGCTCCTGCAGCCCCAAATCCAGCCTCGGTGATGCCTTTGAGACACGCTGCAGCATTCCAGGAGTCAGGGGTAGGATCTGTTCCCTGATCCCTTTCCCACTCATCTTCCTCCTCACACAGCACCCTCTGAGTCCCTTCTCCCGGGGACCCTGCCAGGTGTCTCGGGACAGGCAGGGCCAGCGAGCGCCACAGGGAAAGGAAAATCCTGACCTGACCCCACGTCCTGATCCCCACCTCACCTGAGAGGCTGAACTGTCCCCAAAAGATCACAGAGTGATTTGGGTGGGGAGGCGCCCTAAAGATCATCCCATTCCAGCCCCCAGCTGTGGGCAGGGACAGGAGGGAACCCCCAGAGATGTTTCCTTGGTGCTGGACCTGCCCAGGGAAAGGTCAGATCCAGTGACAGGAGACTGAAAACCATAATCTCCATGTCTGGTGCTGCCCAGACTCGGGCACAGCCACCAAACCCAGCAGAGAAATCCCCAAAACCGGCCCCGTGCAGCCCTTGGCTCCTGCAGAGGGGCCGGGAGAGTCCGCAGGGCTGAATCTTGACTCCAGAGAAATCCTCCCGGGGGAAAACTGCATCAGCAGCAAGGTGCTGCCAGGAAGGGCCTGTCCCTGGTGACCGGGGACAGTGTCAGCCCTCCCTACACTCCGAGGCCTCCCCCACGTGCCGGGGCCACCGGGCCCTGCCAAGAGGCTCTGGCTCTCCGCAGGCGAGCACAGCAGGAGCTCAGGAGCCTCTTCCCTTCTCGCTGCAGCCAGCACAGCTCTGAGCCGCGGCCTCCGCTGCTCCTGGAGAGGCTGCAGGAGCAGGGAGAGGAGAGTGGATGCTGGAAAGCTCCACTGAGACTCCGGCAGAATTCCTTGGAAGGGGAATTGTCCCTTTCGAGTGCTCTGTGCTGGGATCCCTCCCTTCCAGCTGGCTGTTTTAACTCTTTCATGACCCCAGGAGATTTTGTCACAGGGTATTCCACAATCCCTTTTGCTGGGCTCTCCCTGGTGGCCCCTCTACCCTTGTTTTCCTCATTTTCTACATTTCAGCAGCTCGGAGAAGGGTGGACAGAGCAGTTCAGCTCCCGGACCTGGATTTCACTCTCCCCTTTCAGGCAGGATGTGCAGAGGTGTGGAAGCACCAGGCAAGGAGGAGTTTCATGGCAGAGACAACCACAGACATCTCAGCAACTGCCACAGGCGTTGCTTTACCCCTGGGCTGCTCTGGGTATCGGCACTTCCAAGGAGCAAGATGAACTTCCAGGGATTGCCCGTGCTCCGCTTTGGCCGTCCTGGGTGGGATGGAACAGCTCTGCCGCTCTCCTCGGAGCCTTTCCACGCCTATTCCCGCTCTCCTCCCTAACTGCTCCAAGGAATGGAATAGTCCAGACCCACCTCTCCCACCCATCCCTATCAGCAACCCCTGTGAGGCAGGAAATGCTTCACTGGAATCAGAATTAAAAAGAAGAAAGTCAGGATCTTTCCTATAAAAAACAAACAAATAAAAGCACCAAACAAAGACCCTCATCACGCGAGTCTTTGGAAAACAAATTCCTTCCAGGGTGGTTGCAGCTTCCAGGCTAAGAGCTGGCACCCCAGCCTGGGAAGGGGCTCTGGGGACCCTTCCTGAGGTAAATCCCTGTGCAGAAATGAAGCGCCAGGAGTCTCCTCGCGCTGTGCGCTGTGGTTCTGTGCCATGGAATGACAAATGATCCAACAGGGCAAGGATATTTGTGGAGTGATGACTCCTACAGCCGGTCGACTGGGGCTCTGGGGTCATTCCCACTGGAAGAGCAATCCTGGACACGCTCCCCAGAGCTCAAGAAGCTCCAGCTCTCTGTTGCTCCTTGAGGGTGACCCATAATTCCATAATTTCTCCGTCTGGCTCCCTGCCCTGCATGCTCCACCTGCTCCCGGCGCTCTCCATCACACGCAGGCTGTGCACAGGGCCGGCCTGCCATGTGCTCCGGTGCCTCAGGCAGTTGCCTGCAGACTCCAGCTGTTTTTATTACCTAAGTGGGTTTGATTGCTCCTTCATTTGTGCCTGAGTGAGAGCCCTTGGCACCCTCGTGGGCTTTAATGGGGTCTGTGTGTTCTTGCTCCCAATTAAACCCACGGGCGGCGATTAACGGCTTCCAGCAACTCCAGCGCAGAGCAGAGGGGACGTGGCTTTCCAGGGCTCCAGGAGAGGCTCCTGGAAAAGGGACACGGCTCCATGCATCCCGAGCAGACAGCTGGGCTGGCTGGAAATGGCTCTGTCCCCAGGTGACCGCTGCCACTTCCTTCTCGTCAGGGGAGGTTCGGCTCAGCCGGCCCAGCCTCGCACAGATGCCTTGTCCGGCAGTGGGAGACGGTGCTGGGGGGTGGCCAGGGCTGGGTGTCACCCCCAGGTGGGGGTAGAGGCATTAGGGAAAGCTCCCCACCTGCCCTGGGCTGCTCCTGGAAACATCACATGGGGTGATGCCAAGACCAGGACAGCCCCACTTGGTCCTTCCCTCCCCTCCCTTTTCCTGTGGTCCTGCCCAAGGCCTGAGTAGCTGGAAGCAGCCAAAACCAGTGAATTTCTGATGCATTTGGAATTTTCAGCCCCAATTCTGACTCCAGGAGCCATCCCGGCCCCTGGCAGCAGCTCTGCCAGGATCATCCCGGCTGTCCCAAGGCCAATGAGCACATCACATCCCACAGCCATCTGCAGGAACCCCGGGGAGGAGCCATCCATCAGAATTAAGATGTTGGGGGATTAAATGCTTGAATCTCATTGGAACTGGCGTTTCCTGACGAGAATGGGTTCTGTCAGGAAATGTGTAAGTGGCGCTACCTGCCCGAGGCCTGCGTGCTGGGACCAGGGCACGGCGGAAGCCACCTGATGGAGCTCGGGAATAGAATGGAAAATCCAGGCCCAGGAGCTTTCAAACTCAGTTAAAGTCTGCCTGGCTCCTGAGACAGGCCCGTGGTGTTGGGAAGGACATTCCTCCCACACCAAATTAAACTTGGTGTGAGGCCGAGGACAGGGCCTTGCAGGCTGAGGTGACAGCTCAGGTGGCAAACGGTGGCGTTGTGGAACACTCAACAGAGGTCAAGTTCTGTGCTGGAATTAGGAACAGACATCACAGAACCACAGAATCATTTAGGTGGGAAAAATCCTTCCAGATCCTTGAATGCAACCACTCCCCAGCGAGGCCATCACTGACCCGTGTCCCCAAGTGCCACATGGCTCCCAGACTCCTCCAGGCATGGTGCCGAGGCGTGGGTTGGAACACCCTGCTCTCCAAACACTGTTTCTGGGGGGAAACACAGGAATAGCTCCTGGTGAGGACGAGATCCCTGCCCAGCCAGCCTAGCAGGGTGTTTTACGCAGGTCTCGCGCTTGAGGTGTAAGAGAAAAATGATCCGTGCTGGCCAACAGATCCTGCTTGTAAAAATCCTTATTAAAACCCCACTGAGCCTAATCGGAAAAGGTGGCTTTTAATTAAAAAGTGCAGCCATTCAGCCAACTTTTATGGGAGATTGCTGCGACCCCAGGAGATGCCAACGAGCAATAGACTCAGCTCCTTCCGGAGGGAGGGATCCCTCCCATCCTTTGTTAGCCGGAGCATCTCTGCCGCTTTTAAATGGGCAACTTCACAGGTTTCCTGAGTGTGGTTTCTTCCATTAGGAAATGGGAATCTTCTAACAGCTCACCCAGGCAGCAAAATTCCTGCACTCCATCTCCTGCATTAGGAACCCGGAGTCCGCGTGGCCCCGCTCCGCCGAGCGGCAGAGAGAGCGGGAGAAAGGAAAATCCAGATGGGGCAAAGTGTAGCTCGACTTTTTAATGCTAAATTATTTACAGTAAGTAAAATCGTGTGTGTCAATTGTGAAAAGAGTCCAATTTGTTTGATTTACATTGCAGGGGGGTGCCCTGGGGTAGGGGGTGTTTAACTATCTCCTCTAATGTAATTGCCTATGGCAGCCCGGTAAATATTTGATGGGCTGCCTGAGTGAGGGAAGGCGCTGGGGCTGCTGCTCCCGCAGCCCTCGCAGGGTATCAAATGCAGCCGCAGCCCGGCACTACCTGAGCCCTTCCCATTGTGTAACCGGGGCTGCTGTATCCCACTTTCAGGGTGGTAACGTGCGCTTCCTGCTGGAAACCGGGCTTGTTCCCCGTGCCGCGCATTTGTTTTATGTAAGAAGCCCAAATTTCTCTGTCTGTGCCTCAAAGGGAGCATTTTCTTCAGCTTCTCACCAGGAAAAGCAGCTTTGGCTCTAGTCAGGGCTGTTTCCATGGCGTGGAGGTGCTGGATGCTGGCCCCAGCTCGCAGGGATTGTCCCTCAGTGTCACAGGACCTTGGCTGGGGACGGTGACAGGGATGGGGATGCACGGGACTGGGAAGGACTCGGAGGAGCTCCAGCAGCAAAGGTGTCTGTGAGAAATTCACCATCCCAGCCTATGCAGCCTCTCATGGCTTTTCCATTTTTAGTGTTCCCAGCAGCACCAGGGGAGGCTCAGGCTGGACACCAGCAGGAATTTCCCCATGGAATGGGTGGTCAGGCATTGGAAGGGGCTGTCCAGGGAGGTTTGGAGTCCCCATCCCTGGAGGTGTCCAAGGAAGGCCTGGAGGTGGCACTCAGTGTTCTGGGCTGGGGACAAGGTGGGGACAGCTTGGACGGGATGGCCCTGGAGGCCTTTGCCAACCTCAGGGATTCTGGGATTCCATGTCAGGATGGGCACACCCGGTGCCCTGGGAACAGCTGGGGGCTGTGAGGAGAGGCACAGGAGGTCTCACCCTCACCCCACCCTTCCTCCTTGGCCAGCTCTGTGGGATGAACGTGCCGGGGCTGTCATTCCCACCAGGGCTGCAGCAGCATGGAAACCTCTCACGGGAGCAGTGGGTGACACGAATCCTGGTTGCTGTCATGCCAGCTGAAGCAGCAGGAAAAGCCATGGAATTCTGAACTAGTTTGGGATGGGAAAGAACTTAAAATCATCCCATCCCAGCCCTGCCATGGCAGGGACAGCTCCCACTGTCCCAGGCTGCTCCCAGCCCTGTCCAGCCTGGCCTTGGGCACTGCAAGGGATCCAGGGGCAGCCACAGCTGCTCTGGGCACCCTGTGCCAGGGCCTCCCCACCCTCCCAGCCAGGAATTCCTGCCCAATATCCCATCCATCACTGCCCTCTGGCAGGGGGAAGCCATTCCCTGTGTCCTGTCACCTCATATGATCCCCTTTGAGAATCATTTTGGGTCTGTCCCCTGTGATCCAGGGACGAAGTTCTGCTGCTCAGACAAGGCTGGGACAGAGCCCCTGCTCCTCTCTGGGCAGCCTTGCCAATCCATAGGAATTCCTGGAGGGTGGGAAATGCCACATCACCCACCTGGGACAGTAAATATTTAACCAGGGCAACACCCCCTGCCCTTCTCCCTGCCCTCCTCATCCATATTCAGCTCCCGCAGCCCTTCCAGCCCTGCAGGAAGCACAGAGACCCCTGGAAAGAGGGAATTCACTGAGGGGGCACAGGAAGAGCTTGGGAGAAGGGAAGAGCAGCCAGGACTGAAGGGTGTTGGGTGCAGAGGTGGAAAATGGGGCACAGCCTCTGTCCCCAGTGCTTTGCTCATCCTGGGATTTGGGGTACCCCCCAAGAGCACCCCCTGTGTGCTGTGGCAGGGCACCAGCTGGTTCTGGGGTGCACTGGTGGTGTGAGATGGTGCCAGGAGAGTGGTGGCACCTGGAATGTGCTCCCAGGTGTCCGTGGGGTGAGGGAATGGGGCAAGGTGGGGCTGTGTCCCTCTGGAAGAGCCGTGCCCCAGGAGGGGCTGTGTCTGCAGCTCCTCTGCCCTCTGAAGGCGTTTGGAGTGCCACATTTGGGGCTTGGAAGTCAATGATCTCTGAGGTCCCTTCCAAACCAAATCGTGCATGGATTCTGTGATTTGGGAGGGACACGTGGAGGCCTCCAGCCCAATTCCCTGTTTGGAGCAGGTCAGTCGGAGCAGGTTTGTACACCAGAGTTTGGACCTCTCCAAGGATGAAGACACCAAAGCCTCCCTGAGCTCCGGGAGAGCGAGCAGGGAGAGGCCCTCCCAGATCCTCATCTACAAAGGGAACCAAAGTTGGGTGGGGAGGCTGCAGCCACCTGGTTCAGCTCGGAAACCCCTGGGGCTGTGGGTGGAAGGAGCTGGGTTTGGATGGCACCAGCAGCCGGACAGGGAGGGACAAGTGGGACCCACACCAGGCTCCCCATGAACCGTCCGGGGCTTCTCCGAGGGTTCCTTGGGATGATGGCTGTGGCTAGAGGCAGGAGCACTCAGGATGGACTGGAGGAGGGACGGAGTTGTGGAGCAGGGTGAGAGTCCTGCTGGAGTCCTGGGATGCAGAGGGAGACTTCACGTGGAAATCCACGCGGTTGCTCCTGGTCCCTGAGGGTGCCAGGCAGGTCCTGCAGGAGCCTCTGTGGTTCTCCGTGCCTTGCTCCAGCGCAGCTCTTACAGAAACCAGCTCTATTAATATCCCAGCTCTTCCTCTCGGCCCATTACTCTCCTGATGGCCCAAATTTCCAGTCAGCTCCTCTCCAAATTTCAATGATCACTTCCCCCGGCCTTCTCCACCCCCACCTTTCCGAGAGATGACGTCGCTGATGACCCACATTCTGCTGCCTCCGAGGAGCCTGGCGCCGGGGCCATTAGATCCCTCTGCTGGGCTGGGACTGGCTGACAGCCAGTCCCGACCTCACGAGTAACCACGGCCATTCACCGCAAGAGGGAAGCTCCGGCCCTGCCAGCAGCATTGGGGAGCGGGAGAGGAAGGAAGGACGGAGCTGGATGGAGCCTCCTCCTGCCCGGGGTGTTACTGGAGAAGGGAGGAAGGGGAGCTGCCAATGGCTCCGAGGGAGGGAACAACCTTGGGAAGGGTCTGCCCTGTCCTACCTACACTGAGGTGTACCAGGAGATGGCAGGTGGCATCCAATGGACAGCTGGTGGGACTGGGACATCATGGACGGCTGTAGGATTGAGATCCCATGGAATGCTGTGGGACTGGGACACCATGGACTGCTGTGGGATTGAGATCCCATGGAGTGCTGGTGGGACTGGGACACCATGCACGGCTGTAGGATTGAGATCCCATGGAATGCTGTGGGACTGGGACACCATGGACAGCTGTGGGATTGAGATGTCATGGACTGTTGGTGAAATTAGGATCCCATGGACTGCTGGTGGGATTAGGACATCATGGACTGCTGGTGGGATTGAGATCCCACGGACTGCTGGTGGGATTGGGATCCCATGGACTGTTGGTAAAATTGAGATGCCATGGACTGCTGTGGGATAGAGATCCCATGGAATGCTGGTGGGACTGGGATCTCATGGATTGTTGATGGAATTAGGACACCACGGACTGCTGGTGGGATTGAGGCCACCTTGGACAGCTGGTGGGATTAGGACAACATGGACTGCTGCAGGATTGAGATCCCATAGACTGTTGGTGGAATTAAGATCCCATGGACTGTTGCTGGGATTGAGGCTACCTTGGTCTACTGGTGGGATTGGGATCCTATGGACTTCTGTGGGACTGGGACACCATGGAATGCTGTGGGATTGGGATCCCATGGACAGCTGTGGGATTGCTGTTCCTCTGACCCATCCTGCAGCCCCCGTGAGTCCCAAAGCACTGAGGGCTCTTGGTGGGACCAGCACTGGCCACAGCACCTCCAGGGCACCTGGTTCCACCATCCCGAGCCCTTTCCAAAGGGATTCAGCAGCTCCAGGGGACAAACAGGCAGAGGAGCTCCTCATCCAAAGGAGGTTCTCCCTGGCCCTCACTTTGGCTCGTTCAGCAGAGGGAGTTCCCTGGAAATGAATGCAGGGAGGGTTTCCAGCAAGAGGAAGAAGGTGAAGGAAAGAACAAGAAAGGAATGCTAAGAAAATAAAAAGAAAGAAAGAACAGGAAGAAAATGAGGAGAGAAAGAGAGGAAAAACAAGGAAGGAAAGAGAGAGTCTTGGTTTTCTGAGTTAGAAGCAAAATTATCTTGATTTCCATTTGAATAATTCATGTTTGCCACGGGCCATGTATTCCTGAGCTTGGGTGTCAAGTGTTTATTGAATATATCTCTTGACAGGGCACTTGTGTGATATTCAACCATTGCCAGAGTGTGAAAAAAACACACACAACAAATGGAAAAAGAAGGGGGGAAAGGAAATGCTGGAGTGACGGCTTCCTCCACCTCAGTTTGAGAATAATTGGCCCAAATGAAGCCCCTTTCCCTGCCACAGAGTCCCCCCTTCCCCTCCCTCCACGGGGAGGAGCGGGGAGCCCAGCTCAGGTGGCTGGGATATTGTCCCTGTGCCCAGAGGGAGAAGCTCTGGCATCATCCTCGAGAATGAGGAACTGGAGCCTTTGTCAGCTCCTCAGCTTTTGCCAGCACATGGAGATGGGATCCTGAAGACTTAGGGGGATCTTATCCCAAGTGTTTCCAGTTTGGAGTGAGTCCCAGTCACGGTGTGAGCTGGGTGGCTCAGGCCTGGCTCCTGCACCACTCGGCTTCGGCTCAAATCCAGAGGGCTGCGGCTCCAGCAGCCAGTGGGAAAAGCTGGAAGAGGAACCTCTCCCCTCCCAGGTGAACCAGACGTGAGCAGGGAGATGGAGCCATTCCCAGTGGTGTCCCTGGAATCAGCAGGAATGGGGAGTCCCTGCAGTGACCACACACCCAGCGCAGGACAGAGAGAGGGTCCTGAGGTGGGACGTGGGCACACGTTGAGCTGGGCATGGCTGCGCTTCATCTCGCGGAGGCTCTGGCTCCAGAATCCTGCTGTTCCCACGTGTCTGGGCAGTGTTAGAGCTCCCCGTGAGGAACATTCCCAGCTCTTTCCAGGTGTCTGGGCAGCGTTAGAGCTCCCTGTGAGGAACATTCCCAGCTCTTTCCAGGTGTCTGGGCAGCGTTAGAGCTCCCTGTGAGGAACATTCCCAGCTCTTCCCAGGTGTCTGGGCAGTGTTAGGGCTGCCTGTGAGGAACATTCCCAGCTCCACCTGCATCCTGTGCTCCCTGCCCCACTCAGCCCCCGGCAGTGACCGCAGGGTCGCCCTGGGAGGGACAGACACATCTCCCCCTGCCCAGCAGTGTCCCCCCAGCTCCTGCACCCCACGGGGGCTGAGACCCCCTGGAGGGAGCGGGACCAACTTTGAGGGGACACAGACAGTTCTGAGGGTCTGCAGCAGCTCGAGCTCACTCGCAAAGTGTCTCTGGTGGGAAACTGGGGACCCTGTCCTGGCTGGGACCCATCACACCAAAACTCACACCTGGGACCCCAAATTGCACAGCAGAGCTGGCACCGGCCGGAGGAGGGGGCAGAGCAGAGGGCTGGGGGGCGGGAGGGCCAAGGTGGTCACGGGGGAACCGAGGCGAGGAGGGGACAGCCGAGGGTGAGGAGGGGACAGCCGAGGGGATGAGGGGGCTGCCGAGGGGAGGAGGGGACAGCGATGCCCAGCAGAACCCTGCCCCCCCGCAGCCGCTCCGAGCCGGCAGCCGCACCCAGCCCGGCCCTCCCCGGGAGGAGGCATTTGGAGACCGCCGGGGCCGGGGGAGCAGCCAGACAGGGAGACGGGCCCGGTCCCCGCCCGCTGCCCCCAGCACCCAGCTCGCAGCTGGTGCAGCAGCAGGGAGCCCTGCCTGGCCATATGCTCTGCGCGCCGCTTCAATTACCCCGCCAGCAGCGGGGCTCTCTCGGCTCCCGGGAGCGCCGTCGGGGGCCCGCGGGGGGAGAGGGGCCGCGCCGGGGCTGCCAAAAACCCGAGCGGAGCGGAAGGGTTTGAATCTGAGCCACTTTGTCCCGGTGGGGGACACCCCTGGTGCGGCTCCGTGTCCAGGAGCGACCCTCGTGTCCAGGAGTGTCCCTCGTGTCCGGGAGTGTCCCTCGTGTCCAGCAGCACCCCTTGTGTCCAGGAGTGTCCCTTGTGTCCAGGAGTGTCCCTTGTGTCCAGGACTATCCCTGGTTTAATCCTGTCAGGGCCGGGAGCTCCTCTGTACCTTCCAGGGGTGGCTCAGCTCCTAAACCTCCAAACCAGGACTCAGGACGCAGCTCCTGGTGTTCGGGATCCATTCCCAGCCCTGAGGACGGTCAGAACGCCCCAAGTCCTCTCTCTGGAAAGTTGGTTCTTCCCAAACTGAGCCCCTAAACAACTGGTGTAAGTGGGAAATAAAAAACTTTCGCTCCAGCTTTTGTTTTCACAAAAACAGCCTCGTGATTGCACAGAAGTGTTCATGGAAAACATTCCAACTCCTCCAAAAATTTCTTTCTCTACTGGAAAACCAAGAAACTAAAACCCAGAGGTTTTGACCTCCAACCCACATTTTCTTTTCATTCTCCTACCTCCTTCTAGCTTTTTTCTGAAATAATCCATGTTTGTGTTTCTAATGACTCACGGAGTGTCAGTTTGTGATTATCTGATGGAAGAAAAAATGATTTGGTTTTCTTGAGTTCTAATACTGGATTATTCCTGGTATCTCTAATAATGGGTTATTTCTGAGAAGGTTTAATTTGGGTTGTTCCCCAAACCTCACAAGCAGAGGAAAAATCTTTACATGAGCAATACTTCAGCTGGAGCTGAATTCCTCAGCAGAGCCAGTGTGGGGAGTCACAGAATGGGCTGGGGTGGGAGAGATCTTTGAAGGTCCTCTGGTTTCACCTTCCTCCAATTCCACCTTCCAGGGACACCTCCCACGGTCCCAGGGTGCCCCAAACCCCATCCAGCCTGGCCTTGGGCACTGCCAGGGATCCAGGGGCAGCCACAGCTTCTCTGGGAATCTGTGCCAGGGCCTCACACCTGGAATTTTTTCCCAGTATAAATCAATCCCACTTCAGTTTAGAACCATTCACCCTTGTCCGACAAAGAAATTTGTGCCCATAAAGTCTGGAGGGGCTGGGCTGGGAGCAGAGGCTCCCTCTGACCTGAGCCAACCCTGCTGAGGAACAGCAACACTTCCAATCCTGACCCTCGCAGAGCAGGGAAGGGAAATTAGCAAAAAGCAAATCAAGGAACAATTCCAAGTGTCAAAGCCACTTGATGAAATTGTTTTGCTTCTGGGAGACCTGCAGGCAGGAGAGCTTGCCTGAATAAATGAGTCTCATCCAGCAGGCTCAGATAAACCCACAAGTCACGGGAAGCTGGGGATGTATTGGGGACATGGACGCAGTGTCACTTTCTGCCACTCTCGGTGCCATCCCCAGCTTCCCTCGAGCCTGGCTGCTCCTCCTCACACCCCAGCGGGGTCACAGGGGAGGAGAAGCCCGTCCTGCTGCTCTGCCAGCCAGGCTGAGCCATGCAGGGGACCAGAGAGGATCCAGAGGGGACGGAGGGACAGTGCCAACTGGGGGGCACAGGAGGTGACTCCATCCCCGAGCACCTCGGTGGTTCCAGCTGTGCCCTGCGCCTGGTTTGGCTCTGGGGACAAAGGGCTGAGCCTGAATGGCCCTCGGGCAGTGGCTCAGCTGGGATCTCTGAACAGGGACAACCCCAGGATGAGGCCAGGCAGGCGGCCCAGAACAGCCGGGAGCCCTGGCGGGGGGATCTGGTGACAGGAGTGCATTTTGTCCTCTGGGAACAGCGAGCGCAGGGCTCAGCCGAGCAGCCGAAACAGGGAAAGTTTATCCCGTCAGAGGTTTCTGTCCCTTCTGCACAAAACCCATCCCCAAAACCCGCAGTGTTCCTGTGGCCTCCATCCATTTCACTGCAGGATCCACCCACCCCCAAAATGCTGGCGAGAGCAGAGACGAACCCTGGATTTGGAACTGAGTGAGCCCGGTGATGCTGGGGGAAGCTGCCGAGCTTCACATTTATCCATCGGCTCCGGGCAGAGCTGCCAGCGACCTGTGGAGGCTTGCACAAGGATTTCAGGGGAATTTAGGGGAATATCCGTTATGTGAACAGGGATAAAACCCCCTTGCCTGGGACAAAGGAGGGGTCTGGGTGTGCTGAGAGCCCCTCGGAGTGGAGCTGTTCCCAGGATGAGGAATTCTGTCACCCCAGAAGCTGCAGTGAGAGCAGAGCAGGGCAAGGACAATACCTGGGATTAGCTGTGCCACCCTGAGGGTGTGAGCTCAGCCGGGCCTCACCTGCCAAGAGCCCTTTACCCCCAGATCCACCTTTCCTGGGCATCCCGAGGTATTGAAGCTGAAACCTGGTTTCATTGATCCAGCCTGGAATCGATGGACAGCAGAGGGCTGAGACACCATCCAAATAAAGATAATACAAACAGCAATAAAATAGCACCATTGATTTTAAAACTCCCCATCTAAGGCTTTATAAAGTATTCATTAAATATCTATTAGGATAAATTGAAAGCATTAGGAACACGGGGAACTGGTTATGCAGATTTGCGAGTGTTTTTGGTTAATTTATAAATACTGCATCCACACGGACATTGCAGGGGACATTGATAATAATTATCCTGACCCGTTTTGTGGCTCTCTGTAGAACTCGGAGCTGTGGACAGCAGAGGCGGAAAGGGCTCCGTGTCCTTCTCGCCTGGAGTTGGAGGAGGTGAAGGAGCTGAGGAAGAAGAGTGGATTTTCCACCTCTGAAGAGGTACAAAGCCACGTTTAGTGGGGGGAGCGGCAGCGCTTCACCAGCCTGGCTGCTGATTACACGGTCGTTAGGATGCTCGGGAGGGTCACAGCTCCCGGCGCAGGCCGGCGGTGCCGCTTTCAGTCCTCGCTGCCGCGGTGGCGGTGGGGTGCGTGTCCTCTCTCCGCGGGGCATTTAATGGTTGTCACTCACCAGCGGAGCCGGGACGGGGTCATCCCTCCGCAGCACAGGGAAAATGGGATTGGGACACATCCCTGAGGGCTGTGACACCATCACTGCCCAGTGCCAGCAGGGCAGGTCACCCCGGGCTGCCTGTGGTGTAGGCAGAGCTGGCATTCCCAAAAAGCCACCCCGGGCTCCCTGGGGTGTACTCGGAGCTGGGATTCCCCTCCCGTAGCACAAAAAGGTCATTCCAAACTGGCTGTCCGGGCTTTCTCCGGGTATGGAGTAAGCTGGGCAGTGCCAGAGCAGGATTTGTGGGGAATCCCAGCATGAAATGGATGTGGAGCTGCTGGAGAGTCTGGAGGAAGCCCCGGCGCTGCTCCCACCCCAGTGTTTGGATGTTTTGGAGAGGAACAATCAGCGAATCTGGGTTGGAAGGGCCCTCAAACCACCCGTTCCCGGCCCCTTCCATCCTGCCGTTATCCCAGGGTGCTCAAAGGATGCTGAGAAAGCCTTGGGAGAGCAGCACCGAACGGCCCATAATGCTCCCTCCTGCCTTTTAGCCCCTTCCCTCGACGTTCCTGAATTTCCTGCCCTCTCCATTCCCTGCTTCTCCTCCCTCTGAATGCTCTGGAAATACCTGGTTTGGCCACTTTGTGAATTATTAGAGGCATTTACCATAGGCCTTCTCATTAATTATTCACAGCTGTTTTGTTCTGGGGCTCAGATGTAATTAATGGCTCAATTAATATTTAAATATTAACTATTTTTAAAAACCCAAGACATCTCTGTTAAGCTTGTCCATTGAGAAATAAAAGGCATGGCCGGCGAGGCTTGGCCAGGGAAGTTGCAGAGCACAACGTGGAGTGGGAGCTGCGTCCTTCTGCCGGCGCAGATCCACATGGGAAGTGCTTTGGGGAGCAGGAGGCTGGGAAAGGGGAGTTGGATGGGGACAGAGCTCACAAACCCCACCAGGGAAGGTGGGGAGAGCAGAGCAGGAGGCCTGGTGGTGTTCGATCCCTGGGGAACCACCAGTCATGACAAAAGTGGGAATTTCTTCATGGATTTGCTGAACCAGAGACTCCTGGGGATTTCAGGTTTGAAATCTGTCCAAGCTGGGAATTTTGCTGCTGTTCCCATCACCTCCTGCTCCACATCCCAAGTACCACAGAAGGAGATGGAGGAAAATGGAACACGAGAGTTGCATTGATCCAGCCCCAAACCCGGATGGCATCAACTGGGAATTCATGAGATGATATTCCACAGGTGGGGCTGCTGGAGACCCCCCCCCCACCTGCAGAGAACCCTGAGGGGTTTTTTGGTTTTGCTACTCGGGACATTTAATTTACAGGTGCACTGGTGAGAAACATGGAGCAATGCGGGAACTCGGAACTCTGATGGAAAGGTTGGGATTGGGTTTTATGGGAAGGATGGTTTTGGAGCAGGGCAGTGTGGGAGCGTGTGCTGAATGGCATATTCCAGTTTTATTGCTCTACAATGCTTCTGTTTCTACTGGATTATTTATTTTTTAAAAAACTGTAAAAGCAGCGTGAGTGTCATGAATTAGAATGAAGTTGATGTGGAACCAAAATAAAACACTCAGCTGTGACTGTAATAAACCCCAACTCCGCTGCCATCTACTCTGCCCACTTCCATTTGCCTGCCGCTTTCCCAGGCGAAATTCCATCGGAACGGATTTTTCCCTCCAACCCTAAGTGTCAACCAAACAACATCTCCCCACGAAAGACTCAGCCCAGGGGGAATTTCCTCCCCGCCGAGGAGCAGTGCAGGAATATTTCCTTTGGCTCCATCCCGGGCGTTTCTCATTCACGGAACGTCCCCGGGTGCCCGGCCCTGGCAGCCGGCAGCCGGGAATGGTGCTGGGAACAAAGAGCCGCTGCCGGGACCCCTCGGCCGCTCCCTCCCGGACACGGAGCCCCCCGGGGGTGAGGTTGATGCCGCTGCTCGGCTTTGTGCCTCCGGTTCAGCCGGCGGTCGGGGAGGTCAGCACCGCGTCCCGCAGTCTGACCCGCCGAGAGTTCCCCTGGCTCCGGCGGCGCGGGCAGGAAGCCGTCGCTTCCCTCTGCCGGGAATTCGCAGCGTGGCTTTCACCCGCGCTAAATAAAGCGTTCCTGGAGCCAGGCACCTCCGCGAGGTTTCCGCCGGCTCCCGCTCGCATCCTGCTCGTCCCCGGGCTGATTTACAGCATCCCCCGCGGCGCAGACGCTGCCCGGCCGGCCCCGGGAGGGCTCAGCTCCTCGCCGCGGCATCCAGGGCAGCGCAGCGGCTGAATAATGCATGGCCGGGGCTTTGTGCGGGGACCGTAACCCGATCCGCGGCGCAGGGACACTCGGCCGCAGCCGCGCCGGGGAAGCCGCCCGAGAACGCGAGCCGCGGCCACCCGATCTGCGTCCCCCGAGCACGGGCTGCTGCCCGGCCGATGCGTGTCCGCGGGGAGGAAACGAGAGCCCGGCTCCGGGGCACCGGCTGCCACCCGCTCCCCCCGGGGCTCTGGCAGCGCGCTGGGCCGGGGGCAGATGCTGCGGAGACCCCGCTCCCACCCTGCCCTTCCCGCTCTCCAGCTGGAGGGCCCCGGGCTTTCCCGCTGTCCTCAGCATCCCGCAGGGAATCCGGCACCCAAACCTCGGCCGGCACGGCCAGAGGGACCCCCCCGCCTCGCTGCATTATCCACGGCCTGTCTGGCATCGCTGTGTCCTGCATCGCTGTGTCCTGCATCGCTGTGTCCTGTATCGCTGTGTCCTGCCCCTTCAAGGAGCTCGCTACAAACTCCAGCTCCTGCCCAAGGCTCACAGGCCGCCAGATGCATCATCCTGGCTTTCCAGGCACAGCTCCTCTGCAGCCAGCTCCGAGCACAAGGAATTCCCTGGTGCAAAGGTGCACAGCAAAAAAGTCCCCGTATTTCCATTTCTTTGGGAATCTCACCCTCCATGCAGGCACCTGGGGCTTCCAGCTCCCCCTTTGCCTCTCCCCGTGTTGCAGAAGCCTCATTTCCCCTCCAGCCTTGTGCCACCACGGCAGGGCTACCGAGTGACCCTGGGCACCCAACTGCTCCGGGCACCGTGCACAGAGAGGGCTCCACGCCAGCCTGGGGGGCTCTCAAACGTCACAGCGGCGGGATCACACCAGCACAGCGAGAAATGTGCGGGATGGGTGGAATAGTGATGGAATAAATTGAATGAACCCTGGACTGTCCCCCGGCCCAGTAACCCTGGTGACGGGGCCGCGGTGGCCGCACACGTCCCTGCCTGGCCCCGGATGCTGCTCCCAGAGCCGGAGCCGCTCACCCCCAAACCCGCCAGGATCGAGGTTCAGTGAGGCTGGAATGAAAATCAGTGCGGGTGGCTGGGAGGCAAGGAGAGGGGTCATCCCCCCCGGGAGCTGGGGGGAGCCGGGAAGGTTCGGCAGCAGCGGTCACTGCTCTGCCTGCGGCTACTGAATCCCGACCCAGCCTCGGGTCCTTCGGCAGGCACCTTAACCCAGGAACCCGGGCAGGGAGAGCTAGATCTGATCAGTTTAACCCAGAACCACTGCAGGGAGAGCTGGATCTGCACTAATTTAACCCAGAACCACTGCAGCGAGAGCTGGGCCGACCCCAGCGCATCTGGCCGCTCCAGCCGCCCGGGTTTCCATCTGCCACTGGCTCGGGGCTGCGGCGCTGCTGCCGGCGATCTCCACCTCGGAGCAATCCCGGTGTAGAGCTATTCCTTCCCCCGCTCACGCCCGCCAGCCGGCAGCTGGGACGGCCCGGCCCGGGCTTGAAAAGCCGCTCCCAGCCCCACGGCCCGGCCCGGGAGCCGCCAGACGCGGCGCGGGGGGCTCGGGGGGCTCGGCCCGCGGGGTCGCCGGAGCCGGCGTCAGCTGTCAGGCACAGGCACCAAGAGCCACCCTGGCTGCTGGTGGCCGCAGGGCACACGCAGACGGCGGGGCTGGGCACAGCGAGGGGCGAGAGCGCGCCTGCGGGGATGGGTGGGAGGCAGAAAAACCGCAGCTCCTGCCCCAGCCTGCGCCGACAGCGAATCCCACTGAGTCACAGCAGCAAAAATTCGGTTTGGATACATGNGCTCCAGCCGCCCGGGTTTCCATCTGCCACTGGCTCGGGGCTGCGGCGCTGCTGCCGGCGATCTCCACCTCGGAGCAATCCCGGTGTAGAGCTATTCCTTCCCCCGCTCACGCCCGCCAGCCGGCAGCTGGGACGGCCCGGCCCGGGCTTGAAAAGCCGCTCCCAGCCCCACGGCCCGGCCCGGGAGCCGCCAGACGCGGCGCGGGGGGCTCGGGGGGCTCGGCCCGCGGGGTCGCCGGAGCCGGCGTCAGCTGTCAGGCACAAAGAGCCACCCTGGCTGCTGGTGGCCGCAGGGCACACGCAGACGGCGGGGCTGGGCACAGCGAGGGGCGAGAGCGCGCCTGCGGGGATGGGTGGGAGGCAGAAAAACCGCAGCTCCTGCCCCAGCCTGCGCCGACAGCGAATCCCACTGAGTCACAGCAGCAAAAATTCGGTTTGGATACATGGGGAGGCTGGGTCTTTTTCTTTTTTTTTTTTCCCCACCATCTGGTGGGAAAAAAAATACTAAAAAAATGTAAATCCACCCTCCGATGCTTTTCCTTGTTTCTTCCCAAAACATTCCGTTCAGCAGCTGTTTGGATGTCAGCTTTAACCTGTTTTCACTTGTCGTTGCTCATTTTAGGACTGTTTAAGAAAAAAAAAAATCACCATTTCGAAGCCCCCAAAACCCCAACTCGCGCTAAATCAATACATTCCAACGTTTTCTAATGATTTCCCCACTTTTTCCTCTCTTTTGCCTTTGGTTTCTTGAACAGGTTGCAGTTCTGTTCGGGTGAGCTGGCTCAGGAAATCCAAGCTGAGTGAAAGCTTTGCAGGACCCAGGCTTGGAGAGGGGAAAAAATAATAAAAGAAAAACCTGGCTTGAAACAGGATTTGCTGTGTTTTATTCCAGCAAACGCTCCGTTCTGCTCAATGTCGCCATTTAATCAAAAGGCTCAGCAAAGCTGATTATTTATTGAGTAGGAGGAAATTTCTAATGGACTTCATTTTTCCGGCTCAGAAGGAGAAACCCCAAATCCTCCCTGCTCTTTGTGGCTCTGGAACAAAATCTTGGGAGCTGAATTGAAGGCTTCTGAGGGATGAAGGGTCTCTGGTTTCCAGCTCTGTTTACCACCTGGACAGCTCATCCTCGGCAGGTGACAGCGAAGGGCAAGGGGAGAAAGAAAATCCGCCCAGAGCGGGGTCCTGGGGCCGGCCCTGGTGGAGCTGGGGACAGCAGGGGGGGGATTTCCCAGCGGGGTCCCACATGGGGTGACGCTGTGGTTTTGGTCCCCCCTGCAGAGGCATCCCAGGGACATGAGGGACACAGGTGACAAAATTCCCACTCTCATCTGCCTTCTCCCCCAGTTTGTACTTGGGTTTGGGGCCCTGCCCATCAGTTTTGCTCACCCGCCTTCCCCCCCAGTTTGCGCTTGGGTTTGGGGTCCTGCCCATCAGTTTTGCAGGACAGCACCAGCCTTGGCATTGATTTTCCCTGTTTGGTCCCATCAGGCTTCACCCAGCATCCCCAGGGGGCTGGGGACTCCCCTGTGGGGATATTTAGGGGTGGGGACGGTTTAGGGGGGATTTGGGGAATGAAGGAACATTTTGGGGGGTCACGGCCTTGCAGAGGTTGGATGGTTCCAGAGGAGCGAGGGGCTGGGTTCGAGCTGTCCGTGCCTTGGGAAGGAGGAGGAGGAGGAGGAGGAGGAGGAGCGGGGCCGGGCTGGGTCCCTGCGCAGGGAGGATTCCCAGGACACCCCTCATTGTCTGCCCGCTGTTCCCAGCTGCCGCCCGGGCCGTCTCCGTAACGGGAGCTGACACGGCTTCTGCGGGGGGACGTGGGAGTGAACCCCTCCCTGCCGGGCCCCTAATTGGAGTTAACTTTTGCCTCGGGAGTGACTCCATTACCGGGGAACCCCGCCGAGGGGCCGCAGTGAATTGGGGGTTGATGGGGCCAGAGAGAAATCGCTTTCTGAGGCTCCCCTCAGCTTCACACCAGACTTTCTCCTGCCCTTTCCCCTCCCACCTCCTCTCCCGATCAGCTGCTCTCTGACTGGTAAAATGTTTACACTCCGTGCAGGTCCGGGAATCAATTAGAGACATATTTAGCTGACATATGGCTACTCCGAACCCGCGGCCCCGGCTGATGCAGCCAGGGGGAATAAAGAGCCGGGCTGGGGACCCTGTGTGCCACCCGTATGGACACCAGCCCCTCTTAACGACCCTTTAAATCAGCGCTGCTCCAGGGCGAGGGCCCAAGGCCATTATTCCCTGACATTTGTGACCGGGACCCGCCGGCTGCTCTGGCCCTGGTTTTACCCATCGGGAAACTGGTAATTCCCTTCCCCAAACATCAGCTGGGTTGGGAAATCTCAATCTGCTGGGCCTGAAGGGGCAGCAAACCCAGGGAATCAGGGCAGGGAGGGAATGACTTTGGCACTGCTCTGATGCTCCTTTTCCCATTGCTCCACTTTTCCTTCCAGTGGGCAAGATCCAGCAGCCCGGGGGTTGAGCAGCTCAGCGAGAGGCTGAACACGTCACTCCCTGGGCCGTGTCCCTCCCCTGTCACACAGCCCGGGATTTTCCACCCTGGCCATGGCTGGGAAAGCTGGAACTTCCCCAGTGATATCCACTGAGGGAAACTCCTTAGGAGAGGGACTGGGGACAAGGGCTGGAGGGACAGGATGCAGGGAATGGCTTCCCACTGCCAGAGGGCAGCGATGGATGGGATATTGGGCAGGAATTGTTCCCTGTGAGGGTGGGGAGGCCCTGGCACAGGGTGCTCAGAGCAGCTGTGGCTGCCCCTGGTTCCCTGGCAGTGCCCAAGGCCAGGCTGGACATTGGGGCTGGGGAGCAGCCTGGGACAGTGGAAGTGTTTGGGGTGGGCTGGGATGAGCTTTATGGTTCCTCCCAACTCAAACCGTACCATGATTTTTCTACTGGCCACACACAAACCCTGGGATGCACCAGCCTGTGCAATCCACAAACCCTCCCCGTCCATGAGGATTTCCCTCTGGAGACACAGCCGGCAGCAGCACACTCGTGCATCCCGGGAACACTCGTGTATCCCGGGAATGCCGCGGTGGGGTTTGTACCCAACCAGACCTCGCGGAGAGAGTTCCGGGTGTGGAAGGCCCGGGATAATTCAGGTGCCGGGCTGAGCGCAGGCACCGCGGTGTGACGGGAGGGAACAGCGGCTCCGGGGCCGCAGCGCTGCTGCATCGCCCCATCTAGCGGCAGCGACGGCCGGAGGGACCCTCGGCGGCCTGGGGATCAATGAGCGGCTGCCCCTCGCTGGGTATTTTTGGCGCTTAGATGTTCCAGGCTGTCATCCATCTCCCCCGGCCGGGGCCGAGCGCGGCTCCATTTCCTCCCCGCCCGGCGAGGATGCCGCTGCAGCCAGACTGACGAGAGCCTGCTCGGGATTATTGCACCAGGAACCGCACGGACGGGGCTGCGCGGAGAGCCGGGGGCTCGGGCAGTTCCAGTAAAGGTACAACGGTTTAAGTGGAAATGACTGGTATTGATCCTGGCAGGCAGAGACCAGCAGAAGTAAAAATAAGCTGCTCTCAATTAACCCGCATTGATCGGAATTAAAAGAAAAATGGATCAGCCCTAAATAAAACACCAGCCTCTCCAGGCTGCTTCTGGGTAGCTTTTTAGCAGGTGCAGGTGTTGGAGATGGGAAGGGAACGGCCCGGGTGTGCAGTGTGGGTCTGGTTGGAAAAGCAGCAGCACAAATGGGACATTCCTGGGGGTTTTCCCCTCCCTTCCCTCGGTTTGCGGGTACCAAGGGGTCTCTGTCCCGAAGCCGTTCCCCACAAACCCAGCAGGAGCGTGTCCCAGAGCAGCACCGGGTGCGGGAGCCTGGGGAAGGGCCACAGGGATGAGTGGGGGTCACTCGGCCTCGGGGCAGCTCCTCTGCGCTGGGAACGGAGCAGGACAGGGCAGAACCAGCAGAGAGTGAGAGACCTTCATTCCCGGACCAAAGGGAAATTCTTGAAGTGAAAATGGTGGAGAAACACCAGGAAAGACAAGCCCAAGCTCTGCTCCTGTCTCAGGGTGGTGCTGTGACCTCCAGGGATGGCCCTGTGACTGCCGGGGGTGGCCCAGCTCTCCCGGGCTGTGCTGGATCCTCCATCCTTCCCTCTGGAGCTCCGTGTCGAGGCTAAAAGCTCATTTGCATCAGACTCATCAGCGGGGCCGCCGCAGGAGCTGTGAAAGGCATCATTATCTTCCCCTGCGGGATCGGTAACACTCGGCACAGCTCCGGGGGCCCAGGGCTGCCAGCAGACACCGTCCCTGCCCTCCGGGGCCGCCGGGAACAGGAGGATGCGAGCCGAACTGGGGAGTTCTCCACTGCACCTTCCTGCTCTGGGCTGGAGCCCGGCTGCGGCTGAACCCTCCTGGTTCTGCCGTGAGGAGTTTGGGTGGGGAAGGGACGGGAGGAGCGGATGCAGGGAACAGATCCCGGTGGGAAATTATTCACTCGACGCCGTTGTACCTGAGCTCCCTCACTCGTGTCCCACATCCCCTCCCGAGCAGTGCAGACACAGCTCGGCTCTGATTCCTCAAAGGTTTTCCTCACAGGATCCCTGTCCCTGTCCCTTTCCCCCTCTGCTCCACATCCCCACGTTTTCCAGTGCTGAGAGATCCTGCAGCAGCCTCTCCTCCTCCTCCTGTCCTCTCCCACTTCTCCAGGCCGAGTTTAACTCCATTTCCTGCCCCATCAGCTCCCTCGGAACGGCTCCTGAGCAGCCACAGGGATGTGAGCAATGAAACCGCTCCCTCCCCAGGCCGTTTGTCACTGACCGAGCTCAGGTACCGAGTCCCTCCCTTCCTGCTTTGCTGGAGCTGTCCCTCAGCTGTCACCTCCCCCGGAACCACCAGCCACGGACGTAAAAGCAAAAAAGTTTCTTGTTTAGTAAGAAATATAAACTTAAAATCCTTGTTTCTCGTTAGTAAGAAATGTAAAACTATTTAGTAAGAAACATAAACCAGAAAAAGTCAGGAGATAAAGAAAAATATCTAGGGAAAAAAGGTGCAAGTTCTGAATTCAAGGAATCATTTTGTTGGACAAGCCCTCTGAGGCCATCCAATCCAACCATTCCCCCATCAGTCCTGAAGGACACGAACCCTCCCTGGCCCAGCCCGGGTGGAGCTCAGGGCAGGTACGGAGCTCCTGAGAGCAGCGCGGAGCTGCCACTCCTCACCTCACTCCGTTTCCGGGCAGTGCCTGCACAAAGTTCTGGGATCTCTGGGCTGCAGAGAGACACAGAGTCTCACTCAGGGCCTGGCACATCACTCACATTGATTTCAGATCGCAGCTGGGTGCCAGGAGAGAAGCGGGAGTGAGCCCGAGCTCCCGGCTTGGGGCTGCACCGCCGCTTCCCCAAATCATTGCTGCCTCCCCATCCAGTCTGCATCTATTCCAGGCACTCGTTCTGTTCCCAGATGGAGAGAAATGCTAGGAAAGGGGTGGCCTGAGGGCCTGGATGTAGGAAAGGCCTGATCTCCAATGCAGAGGATGCACGGAGAGCAAGGTGACGAGCAAGTCGCTGCTGCTCTGGAGTTTCCTTCTGCCAGTAAAATCAGGAGAAGGATTTCCCAGGCAAATTCATCTGCTGGGCACCCAAAGCCATGTGTAAATTTCCATATTTCCCCTCTGTGGCTGGGTGTCAGGAGAATCCAGCAGAGGAAGGGAGCACCAATGGATTTCCATTCCCAAAACTTCCTGGGGTCAGTGCTGCCCCATCCAGGGCTCTGACAGCAGGAGCGCCCCTGGCTCCACACTGCTGCCTCCAGTTGTGTTCCTGAGCTAGGCCTGGAGCCTTTTCTCTCCCCTTTTTGCTTTTGGACAGCACATTTATTAGGGAAGCCCTTTAATTTTTCCATTTTGGAAGAACCCCAAATGGGCTTCCAGGCAAAACTAATGTGCAGGCACTGGGCATTAAGCACTGAGTAATCCTGGAAGTACAGACCTGATGTCTCTACAGGCAGCAATAAACTTTTCAGCACAATATTGTAACCTCAACTCTTCCTCCTTTAATGGCTTTTCCCCATGCCATTAACTCCCTGCAGAAGTTCCTGGGTGTGCCCTGAGCAGGTCCTGGGAGTCAGGGCTCAGGTGCAGCCCTTCCTCCAGGCTCCTCGAATTGGGAATGCTGCTGGCAGAGCAAACACATGGAAATCCTGGCCAGGCCTTTATCCTTCATCCAAGGCCAGGCTGGATGGAGCTCCGAGGAATCTGGTCTGGTGGAAGGTGTCCCAGCCCATCAGGGCTTGGAATGGGACAAGATGTAAGGTTTCTTCCAACCCAAACCATTCCGCTATTCTGTGCCTTGCAGGATTCCTTGTGCCAGACTGGGAGCAGAGAAAAAGGATGGAAAATTCCTCCAGGGACTCATCTGGGGCCAGAGACAGACGTGAAAGGGCAATGGAGTTTCAGGAATGAGGGCAGACCTCGCTCAGCTGATGGAACAGGTCGTCCAGGCTGGAGCAGAGCTGCTGCCAAAGAGCAGGAGCCTGGGAAGGAGCAGGATTTGGGAATGCAGTGGTTGTCCTGTGACACCTCTCACAGCAACACTGGGGAAGGGCACTCGCTCCCAGTAAGAGGATGGAGAGAGGGTCTGGAAAATCAGCTCCAGAGGTGTGGGAATATTCCCAGAGAGGAGCCAGCTCAGTTCCCCGTCCTGCTGTCCTGCTGCTCTGCCCTGGTGGCTCAGACAGTTCCGAAGGCAAACCTGGGGCTCTGGAGAGCTCCGAGCTGAGCCAGCTCCCCGCAGGCAATTAAAAAGCACTAAAGCTTGGCATGGAGGCCCAGCCAGCAGCAGAACTGGTGCAAATTGATATGGGGAGAGAGAGGAATTCCTGACATTCAGCATCCCCATTTCCTGTCACTGAGTACCCCCAATTCCTGCCCCTCATCATCTCCAATTCCTGCCTCTCATCATCCCCAATTCCTGGCTCTCAGCATCCCCAATTCCTGCCGCTCAGCACCTCCTTCTGGGAGCAGAGCTTTCTGTCCTAAATCATCAAAAGAAAATTGAAGTTAAGAAGAAGACAAATTTTCTCCTGGAGCAGAATCCCAAGGCCAACTGGCAACGTTCAGGGCTGTGTGAGATGGAAGATGCTTTTGGACATTTCAGAAAAAGGTCAGCGAGGCCTTGGGCACTTCCAGGGATCCAAGGGCAGCCACAGCTTCTCTGGGCACCCTGTGCCACAGCCTCCCCACCCTCACTGTAATAAATCTCTTCTTTATATCCAGTGAAAATCCCTCTTTTAGTTCTGGTGCGGGGACCCTCCCTTCCTTCCCCCTCTGCTCACTGCCTTGGCCTCTCTCTGCTCCCAGCCAGGTTGGGGATGGATCCTTATCCCATCCTGTCCTCCCACCCCAGCCAGGAACTGCTGCTCCTGCAGGGATGGATCCCGAGACCTGGAACCAGGGGCAGGGTTTCTCTTCACTCCGGAGCAAGGAAATAAATAAAGAAATAAGTCATCCCCAGAGCTGCCCCAAGGTGCCATTAAGGAGCCGAGAGTCAGTGATTAGTGGCAACAGGAAAGGGGGGAAAAATTATAAACAAAGAAGTCATCGCGGTGTCCGTGGGGACAGCACTTCTAAAAATCCTTTAACAGGCCTCATTAAAGATGCATGGCCTCAGTGGCTGGCTATACATCCTGATTAGCCGTGACTTCAGCTCCCGCAGGCCGGGGTGCTGCTGCTCCTCCCCACGGGAGCACGGGCAGTGGGTCTTCAGCACAGCCGGGCCGGGAGCAGCCACACAGGCTGCAGAACAGGTCCTGCCCGCTCACTCTGGGTGAGAACCATGACAGAGGAGAGGAGCAATCAACAGGCACCAAAAAGGCCCCACAGAGCCGCTTCCCAAAGTTTCCTTCCACGTCTGACAGCCGCTGCCTCGGCATGTGGCTCAGGAAAGAGGATTTTCCCTGACCTTGGGAAAACATCACCTGTTTTATCCCAGGGCACAGCGGGTGGGAGCTGCAGGATGGTGTCACCCTCAGCAGGACCAGGGGACAGCTCAAAATCCGTGTGCACCCTCTGCCCCCACGCTCCCCTGCGGGAGAACGCGCAGCTCTCCCACTCCCTCCAGCACAGGACAGCCCCGGGCCCTCTGCTCTCCCCTCTCCTTTAATGAAATGAATATTTTATTGCATTCCGTTGGAAGAAACACGCAAATGAGCATGTGTGGGAAGGCCCTGGAGCCTCCCGGCATTAACCAAAAGAGTAAACACAGCTTGTCCTGCTTGTGCAGGATGTTAACACTGCACACGGGCATCCCACAGCCCATGGCCTAGCGGGGAACTGGTGCTGGGGCCGCTGGCACCCAAAGATCCTGTCTTTGCTCCTTTTTCCCAATTCCTTCTGGTTTCACGCATCACTCACTGGATCTACTGCGGGAAGGGTGGGAACGCTGCCTGGGAAATGCTGTCTGTGGGGCTCTGTCTGAGGAGCAGAGAGCAGGGGCAGCCGCAGCCCCAGCCCCTGACCGAGCCCGTCTGTTTCCAGCCCCGAGTCCCACGGCCCCCTCAATCACTTCCATAAATGTCTCCCTTGGAACCAGCAGCCTGTTTTCCTCGCTGCTCAGCCCGGCCTGGGCCAGCGGGCAGAGTCATTATGTAAATTTTGCCATCAGAATGATTAGCCTCTCCAGCTCAGCCAAGAAAATGCCGGAGATTGGCTCATGATTTATTCTGCGCTCTCATTTCCTCTCAGCCCCACACCCCGGTGCTGGGGTCTCCCTGCAGCTCTCGGGCCAATTAGTGCAATCAGAGGAGGCACACGGAGATGCGGGGCTCAAACGCAGCTCGGGCCCAGGAGCCAGGGAAGGGACATCTCCCCCTCCCCAGGCATCCCCTGCCAGCCTGGACTCTTCTCCCTCATATTCCAGAGCCCAGTTCTTTGGGGACAGGCGGCTCTGGAGTCCAGGAGTTGCTCTGTGAAGTGGAGAATCTCTGAGCTCGGCCCAGAGAAAGGAAGAGTTTGGTCTTTCTGACCTAAAATAGCAATAAAACTGCTCAAACAGGATCCCTGCTCCCGGCTGGAGGCAACCAGGAGCTGCTGAGCCTGGAAATGTCCACACTCCCTCCCTCCTCCCTGCTCCTGTCTGTCTTGGACACCAGAGCATGTTCCCCTCATCTGCTCTCCATGGGATTCCAGTGTTTCCCAGGGAATCTTCCATGGCCCGGCACGTCCCTCTGCCACGACATTCCCCTGGGCACTTGGATTTCAGTTAAAGCTCATCCTCTTCACTGCATTCCCTCTGTGTTTTGCTGTGTTCGCCCTCCCCGTGTACCCATTGGGACACAATTCCCTGTGTTACCCACTCGGAGATAATCCCATCTCTGTCCTCCATCCTTGGCCTGGCTGGATTTTTATCCTGATGAACTTTAGACACTTCCCATATGTGAGAGCTCCATGGAACCTCCAGATGGTTTTCCTGGAGCTGAGCAGGGCCAGGACATCTCCTGTCTGCTGTGCGCTGAGCGGCTCTGCTGTGTGCCCTCACGTGTGTCACCTCCTGTGTCACATCTCCTGCAGTGGAAGGTGTTGGGATGAGGTGTTCCCATGGGAGGGGTTGGGACTGGGTGTTCCTGAATCTCCCTTCCCACCCAAACCATTCCCTGATCCTGCCATTCATACTCACAGGGCTGCTTGGATCCACTCCACAGGGACGCTCCAAGTGTCCCTGCCAAGCACAGCCAGGTTATGGGATGGGACGTGTCCATCCCAGCAGCAGCTCAGCCGTGACCCCGCGGGGTGATTTGTCACCCACTGACCTGTCTGGGACCCGTCTCCTGCCGCAGTCCCCTAAGTGGAAGTGACTCGCGGGGTATCCTCCCCATTTATCTCCATGAGCGCGGTGTCAGCCCGGACAGTGATGCATGAGCCACGTCCCTGTCACAGTCCCTATGACACCACAGGTTCTGCTCGGCCGCCTCTCCCGCGGGGGATGTCACTGGGGCTGACATCCGCTGCTCACTCCACCAGCCACCAGGATTCCAGGGACAGGAGCCATTCTCTGCCTCAAAGAAATGAAAGGAAGCAGAACTCATCCACGGACGTGGCCGAGGTGCCAATGGCCGCTCAGAGCTTCCTGCTCTGCTCCTCTCCAGGTTTTCTCCTTGGTGCTCCCAAGTGCTCTGGGGGACTGGGAAGGGTCACCACTGTCCAGTTGCCCAGGGGATGCAGAGCAGCCCCACCAAAGTCAGCTCAGAGCTCATGGGTCACAGCTGGGGCCTGGGGACAGGTGACATCGCATCCCAAAGCCACCAGCTGTCCCAAATGTTCATCCCTCCCTCGCTCCTTCTCCCGAGGCTCTCAGCACCGAGTAAGTCGGGGTGATGATGCCCATGGGGCACAAGGAGATCCTGAGGAAACAGGATTTCCTGGGAAAAAAACTGTCCAGAGCAGGAATCCAACTGCTGCCTTGGATGGCGAGCACGGGGAGGATGGAGCAGGATTCCCAGAGGTTTCCTGCTGGAGTGGGACACAGAGCTCTCCTGGTGGAGCAGGAGCTGAGTCAGGGCAGATTTGGGATGGATGTCGGGGAAAGTTTCTTCCCCCAGAGGGTGCTGGCACTACCCAGGCTGCCCAGGGAATGGTGACATTCCCGAGGCTGCCAGAGCTCCAGGAGCGTTGGGACACCGCTCCCGGGGATGCCCAGGGTGGGATCTTTGGGGCTCTGTGCAGGGCCAGGGGCTGGACTGGATGATCCCGGTGGGCCCCTTCCAGCTCAGGATATTCTGGGATTGGTTCCGTGATTCCAATTACCGGCGTCGTCCCCGACAGCTCCGCTGCATTCGCCGCTGGTGTCACAAGATGGAGCAATTGTCCCATTTGTCATTCCCGCCTGGACCGCGCCGGGCTGGCCCGGCCTGTCTTCGCTGCCGGGGTGAGCGAGGTTTCCTCTCCCCGGGTCCCAGGTCCCTATCCCAGGGGATACCTGAACCCAAACCTGCTCTCCGGGGCTCTCTGCACCCAAAAATGTCTCTGTCCACAGAATTCGGGTCTCATCGAAACTCCTGGGGGTGAACATTCCTTTGGCAGCGCTTCAGAGCTCCATGCAGGGATCTCATCTGGGATCTCCCCCTGAGAGCCACCCAGGTGCCAGCCCGGTGTTTGGGGATGTGGCTGCCCCTCGGAACGCTCCAGGAGCATTGTGGACAGAGGAAGAGCCACCGGGGGGGAAAGGTGGAGGGGAAAACTGCCAGGAGGGAAGCAGGAGGGTGGATTTGCCGTTGGGAAAGGTGGAGGAGCGATGGAGGAGGCAAGCAAAGGGGTGGTTTCTTGGGGAATGGAATAAAATGGGAAATGCCCCTTTTCCAGCAGCGTGGCCTGGCTGGAGAGCTGGAGCAGCGCCAGGGAGGCATCGCTCTGATGGCCTGGACGTGGAAAAGTGGCTCTCCAGGGCTGTTCCTGGGGACTTCCTGGGGCTGGTCCCTGCCAGAACCTTCCCAGAGACACCGCTGCCCTCCGAAAATGACAACTCCCATGAACCGGAGCTGCTCTATGCCTCCAGATCTCTGCTCATTGAGAACGTGTTTGGAAGGGGTTGAAACATCCCATTTTTCCACAGCCACATTTTTCTCAGGACAGCTTTTCCTTCCTGAAGCCCTCTCTGAAGTCGATTGGCACAACAAAACGGCGTCTCCAGAGAGAGCAGCTCCCGAGGAGCCGTTTAGCCTCTCACTTCGCAAACGTTTCCATCAGGATGGGAAAACTGAGAGAGCTTGGGGAGAAATCTTTTCCCAGCAGCTCCATCCATCAGAGGCCAGGCCAGGAACTTCCCTGATCCCCATCCAAGCCCCAGCCACTGCTGCAGGGACCCTGCGCCCCCCACACCGAACATTACGTACGGTCCAGGGCCACCCAGCGCAAAGCAAACAGGGTGGAGGCACAGCTGTGCAAACATCTGGGTCCCCAGGGTCCCTGGGACCTCTCAGCATGTGTGTGGCGGCCGAGGGAGAGGAGCTCCAGCTTCATCCCCATCCCCATGGAGGGAGCGGCTCCAGCTCCTCTCCCGTGGAGCTGCACAGGCAGGGACACCTCCCACTGTCCCAGTGCTCCAAACCCTCCCCAGCCTGGCCTGGGACACTGCCAGGGATCCAGGGGCAGCCACAGCTGCTCTGGGCACCCTGTGCCCAGGGCCTCCCCAGCCTCACAGGGAATTCTCCCCATCTGTGAGCCCCGAGCCACTGCCACAGCTCCAGCCCTGCCACAGGGGTGGCTGAGGTGTCACCACGCTGGGGTAGGAGGCTGGGGAAGGTGACAGGGTCCCATGAGCAGCAGGGACACTGCGGATGTGCAGTGTCCTTGAGGGCCTGGGATGGATCCATGGGGACAGCAAGGGATGGCCCCACAGGGCTGGGAAGGGACACTGTGTACACTGAGCCCAGGGCTGAGGGGGCTTGGGCAGAGACGGGGACACAACGTTTGGGGATCCTGTCCCAGGATCCATGACAGGATCCCGAGTCAGGGAGTCCCCAGCAGAGACCCAGGCAGCAGGGCAGGGCAGTGTCTCCTCCTCTCCCTCCACGGGAGGGGACAAGAGAGGAATTTCCCCTTTTCCTCACTTGTGGGGGAGCAAACGGAGCTGAACTCCCCTCACACCAAGAGCAGCATCACACACCCCACGAACAACCCCCTGAAAGGTCCCATGGCCCGGCCGGTCCTTGCGAGCCCCCCCAGCTGCCCCAGCTGGCCCGGCTGCTCATTCCAGGCGTGTTTCTCATGGCCGTCAGAGGAATGCAAAGCCCTGGGGTGCTCCAGGACACCAGCACCAGATCCCTGCCCAGAAGGAACAGCGGGCTGATGTCAGCGGAAACATATTTTTATCCCGCATTCGAATGAAAAGGAAGCAACCCAGAGGAAACACATCAAGAAAATAAAAAGCAGTCTCCTGACAATGAAAAGCCCAGCTTTGCTTTCAAGTTTTGCTTTTCCCAGGACACTGCCTCCCTCCTGCCCTCAGCCGAGAGGGACAAGAGCGAGCGAGGGAGAGAGAAGCCCCCACACACCCCACAAACAGGAAGCTCGGGCTAAATAAAGATTGGGGCTGCATCAGGAGCCAGAGGGGCAACACAGGAGACGTGACGGCCACCTGGGCCACCAGTGCCTGCAGATGGGCACGTCATCCCTTGGAGTGCTGGCTTCCTGATGCCAGAGGGTAGGGTTGGGTGGGATTTTGGGAGGGAATTCCTGGCTGGGAGGGTGGGGAGGCCCTGGCACAGGTGCCCAGAGAAGCTGTGGCTGCCCCTGGATCCCTGGCAGTGTCCAAGGCCAGGCTGGAGCAGTCTGGGACAGTGGGAGGTGTCCCTGCCATGCCAGGGGTGGCACTGGATGAGCTTTAAGGTCTTTCCAGCCCAACCCACTCTGGCATTCTGAGTCCAGCCCTCACTGTGGGATGCTGGCGGTGCCCGCAGGAACAGCAGAGCACCGAGGTTCAGGGGCACAAACCCATCCAGCACCAGAAACCGCTCCTGCTCTGCCCACCCAGCCTGGCAGTGCTGGGGGTCTCAGCCCAGCCGGGACCCTGTCCCTCCATGCTCCAGAGTGGGGCTGTCCTCAGGGAGCTCCTGACAGCTGATGGATGGCAAAGGAAGGAGGTTCAGCAGCCCAGCCATGCCCCTCGCCTTCCCCTGCCCTGAACCCATCCACTCCCATCCAGCAGCCCGGGGAGAGGCTTTGGTTGAGGCCTCAGCCAGGGAGGCTCATGGACACCGCTAATATCGCGTTTCCTGGAGACACGGGGCTCCTGGGGACAGAGTGGCCGGGGAAGGAGCGAGGCCACGGTGGAGCGGAGAGATGGTGCCTCCGTGAGCGTCTGAGAGCTGGAAATCCCCAAAACTCATCACCCGATAGCCGGGCAGCAGCTGTGCTGCCTGGAGCCCTCCCCAGCCCTCTCTGGGCACCCAGAAGGAACCCACAGGCAGGGCTGAGACCCAGCAGTGCCCGGGATGACCCACGGGGCACAGGAGATCCCAGAAACTTTCCGTGTGGGAATCTACCTCCATCTCACAGCCTGAAGATTCCCCCATGCCGTGTCCAGCTGGGATCAGTGTGGGGTTGAGCCCCGGGCAGCTCAGGTGGGCATCGCCTCTGGGTGCAGATGGCATCTCCAAACCCTGGCACCTCTCCATCCCCGCGCAGGGCAGTCACAATTGTCCTCAGGAGCTGGAACAGCCCCACATCCCCCTGGTCTCTTGTCCGGGGGCACCGAGTGCCTCTCCTACACTTCATTTTCCTTCCAGGGCTGAACTCCCGGCCAGCAGTGCTTCCCCAGACCTGCGCACGGGAGTTATTTTTAGGCGCCGCGGGGGCCAAGAGAAGCTTGGAGCAGGAAAGCGGTGCTTAGGAAGGCAGGAAGGAGCGGCAGGGTGGGTACGGGGAGCCCTCCCGGCCCGCAGCCACCGCGGCTCCTTCCTCTGTCCCCAGCAGCGGCTTCCCAGCAAGATCCGCCCCGGGAAGGCGCTCGGGGCACGCCAGGAGCCAGGACAGGGGGACAGGGGAGCGGTGGGAGTTTCCCGAGCATCCCGTGAGACCCCAGCCCGGGGGATGTCCCCGCAGCGGCCACGTCAGTCACTGGTTTTGCCCCGGCCGCTGCTGGGGGCGGCAGAGGGAGCAGGGTTGGCTCGGAGAGGGTCTGGAGGGGCGGCTGGGGACCACTGAGCTGCCCCGCTGGTGTCTCTAAGAGCGTGCACCCCGAGGATGCTCCCTGTCCCCTGCTGGACGGGGCGCTGGGGGTCCCATCCTCCCTGGGGACCCTAAAACCGCAGCTCCGGCACCTCCGGGGTGCCAGCCGGGGGACAGCACTGAGAGCTCTGCCCGTGCCCGGGGGCAGCTCCTCCACCTGGGGAACGCCAGAGACGAGGAGCAAAACAAGGAAAGCGTAAAGGGGCAGTTTCAGGGCTCTGAGGAAAACCCAGGGCCCGATCTCAGGCTGTCACCTGCAGTTCCTCCTTGTGCCCGTGGGGTGATGTCCCCACTCGGAGCGGCAGCAAGAAGGGAAGATTTAGATGGGATATTGGGAAGGAATTCCTGTGAGGGTGGTGAGGCCCTGGCACAGGGTGCCCGGAGAAGCTGTGGCTACCCCTGGATCCCTGGCAGTGCCCAAGGCCAGGCTGGACAGGGCTGGGAGCAGCCTGGGACAGTGGGAGGTGTCCCTGCCATGGCAGGGGTGGAAAGGGATTATTTTAAGGTCCCTTCCAACCCAACCCATTCCATGATTCTGTGAAAAATGTGGGCAGCACCTTCCCCCCTCAGCTGGTCTCTGTACCACAGAGCAGAGGGGACAGTGAGGGGACAACCTGGTGCTGTGCATTCCCAACCCCGCCTGCCCAGGAACAGGAGTCCTGTGGGGTTTGCCTGTATTTGGGGGGTGTTTCTCCTTCCTTGCCTGGCGTTTTTGGGAAAGCCTGTTTGCCTCAGGCCTGGCTGCCTGCACGGCAATGTGCTGCATGCCTGACACATCTGGAACTCAGAGCAAGATTTATGGAATCCTGGGATCATTTAGGTTGGGAAAGACCTGTGGATCATCAAGTCCAGCCATGAACCCACCAGTGCCACTGGTTTAGGCAGGAAGGCCTCCAGCTTCACCTGCAGATCAGATTTTCCCCTGGAATAACTTTCCAGCCTCGTGCTTTATCCGAGCAAAGGCCGAGCCTTGCTGCAGGGAAGTTGTTCCTGGATTTGCACCAGTGAATTTCTTCGGTCTGGTGGGGCTGGGGAAGCGCAGCTGGTTTGGGGGAGAGGAGGGAAAAAGGGAAAGCAGCAGGGCCAGGGGTTTGCTTCCCAAGCCACTGCCTCTCTCCCGGCCAGCCCACAGGTATTCCCACAGTCCCGGCTTTGATGGACAACTTCCCTCAGGCTGAGTGACACTTGGGGACCCACCGGGCTGTGTGAGGGCTTTCGAGGACGCCTGACCCAGTCTCCACCCCGCGACAGGGACAAGAATGAGCCCATGCCCCCTGCGTCACCCGCCCTGGCCCCGTCGCCGGGAGGAGCCCATGAACCCTGTCCCCTGACCTGCGGGACACGCAGGGGGACAGCGGGACCCGCCGAGGCTCCGGGGATCCCGCGGGGCTCGGGGCCACCCCCAGCACTTGCCGGCCGCATTGAGGGGCGCTGGGGACGCCCCCGGCCCGCCAGAGCTCTCAAAGCCGCCTTTGTTGTGGGGCTGTCACCCGGGGCAGAGGCGTCCTGGCCTCTGGTTTCCAGGACAATGGGACGAGGAGGAGGAGGAGGAGGAGGGTGGGCTGATGGGGAGGAAGGTCTGGACAGTGCGGGCAAAAGTGAATCCCAAAAAGTGGCTCCGGGGGGGCTCTGTGGCTCGTTCTGATGGGGAGAGCCAAAGGTGAGCCCTGAATTGCTCCAAGTCCCCACTGGGTCAGTTTAAATCAGACATAAAGGAGAAGTTTTCTATGATGAAGATGGTAAAACACTGGGACAGGTGCCCAGAGAAGCTGTGGCTGCCCCTGGATCCCTGGGAATGTCCAAGACCAGGCTGGACAGAGCTTGGAACACCCTGGGATGGTGGAAGGAGTCCCTGCCATGGTAGGGGGTAAAAATTCGAAGATCTTTAAGCTCCCTCCCAACGCAAACCATCCCAGGGTTCTGCCACTCCATGAACGGTGTTTTTAGGCCGATATTTCTGGTTTGTCCCTTCACAGCCCCGCAGTTCCAGTGGGTTTCAGGGCAGTTCAAAGGTGTTTTTCCTGCCCGCCGGTCTATTTCTGGCTGTCAGATGTTGGCAGCCCCGCTTGCACAGACAGCGGCACAGTGACGAGGCGCACATGGAAATGGCTCATTCCTGGTGAGTAATTCCAGGACCAGCCAGGATCCTGCCGAGTGACGGGGGTTTGTGTACGACACAGCCAGAGAGGGGGTGGGGAGGAGCAGCGAGGCTCCTTCAGGCTGAGAAAAGAGGAAGAGATCGAACTTGCCAGGGAGGTCTCCTCCCTTTCGGGATTCTCCTGGGGAAAGCGATGCTAATCCTGCCCCATGGGCTATTTCCAGCCGGGGTGGCCTAGTTGCCGTGGCTGTCCTTGCTGAGCCCAGCTCTGGGGATGCTCAGGAGAGGACGTGTCTCACCCTGGCACAGCACTGACGCTGCTCAGAGGCCGGCTGACCCAGATATCTCCACACCTGCGGTGCCAAAGCCCCTCAGATCCCCATATCCACCTCCCAGGCTCCAAAACGGCTTCCTCTGCCTGGGACTTGGGAAAAAGTGGCCTGAAGAGTCACTTCTGACACACCCCAGGCATGGAAGTGGCAACCCAGGGCAGGAGTGGAGTTCCCATCTCTGGAGGGGTTTAAACCGCATGGAGGTGACACCTGGGGACAGGGTTTGGTGTGGCCATGGCAGTGCTGAGGGAATGGTTCGACTCTGACCTTAGAGGGCTTTTCCAACCTCAACAATTCCATGTTTCTATGGAAAAGAACCTCCTACAGGAACCAGGACTCTTGCTGGTATTTCATGTGCCATATTTCTGCACCTGCAGAAGGTGCAAATCCCATGTCACGGGGGTGCAGAGAAGGGTGGAGCAGGGACAGAGCCACAGAGACCCTCAGGGCCCCAGCTGCCCCGTTTTACATCCCCCTGGAGCAAACCCACCTCTGCCCCGTTTTACATCCCCCTGGAGCAAACCCACCTCTGCCCCGTTTTACATCCCCCTGGAGCAAACCCACCTCACCTTCCCAGTTTTCTGCGCTCACCCCCCTCTCCCTTCAGCCTCAGCTGCCGGCAGATGGGAGTGTGGTGGATTATTTAGGGAAAACGCCCAATAACATCACAATAACTTACCATAAAAGCCTGGTGTTTCC
Source organism: Pomatostomus ruficeps (assembly GCA_013400735.1). Taxonomy (NCBI): domain Eukaryota; kingdom Metazoa; phylum Chordata; class Aves; order Passeriformes; family Timaliidae; genus Pomatostomus; species Pomatostomus ruficeps. The sequence continues at coordinate 190,577 of VYZT01037715.1, read as the reverse complement.
AAGAATAGCCCAATGTTCCAGGCACCTGTCCAACAGAGCCCTCCTACCTGCCCGCTGCGGGATCCGCGTCCAGAACGCTGCCCAGCGGGCACCTCGAGGTGCCACTGCCACCCTGCCAGCCCTGGGGATTGGGGACACACCTGTGTGCAGCAGGGACAGGGGCTGCAGGACCTGTCACCCCCCAGTGTCACCCCTCGGGGCCGGAGAGGGTTGTAAACAACAACTGGTGTGGAAGAGGCAATGCCAAACCAGGAATTCATCTGGAAATCCACACTGCCACCCTGGCAGTGTCCAAGGCCTGGCTGGAAGGGGTTTGGAGCTCCCTGGGACAGTGGAAGGTGTCCACTAAAGAATGAGATGGGATTTAAGGTCCCTCCCAACCCAAACCATCCTGGCATTCCCTGATCTGCCAGGCTTTGGCTGCTGCAGCTCCAGGCGGCCCCAGCTCTCCTGCCAATGGCAGGTGACAGCAGATGCCACCCTCACCTCCTGACACGGTCACCCCGAGGCTGGGATGAGGCAGAAAGGGACAAACGGCACAGGAACAAAAGGGCTCAGAACTGTTTTTCTTGGTCAGATCCCACAAGCCCCATCAGCCACATCCGCGATGGCTTTTCCAGCCCGGGCTGGGCAGCCGGATTTTGCTCAAGTGTTCCCAGGGAACAACAACAACAACAACAACAACAACAACAACAACAACAACAACAACAACAACAACAAAATCACAAACATGTGTCCTGCTGAAAACAGCCTGGCTGTTATGAACCCAGGATTGTCCGGCAGCAGAGTTCCTCGTGGGCTTGGGAACGAGTGCAGGAGAGGCGGAGATGGTGTAACAGGATGTGGGCATCTCATCTCCCCGGAGCAGGAGACAGCCAGCAGCGCTGGCGCTCGTCCAGCACTCAGCTCCAATTTGTTTGCACACAGGCTTTGCTGGAAAATTGCATCCATCCGGCCAGTTAATAAAAATCATCCTCACAGAGCTCACCGGCAGCATTTGCTGAATGAGAGATGGATGCTGAATTATTCACTGTGCACCATCGGAGCTGCGGCGCGGGGAGAGGGAGGAAGATTTCGTGTTGTGCTGTCAATTCTGGAGCACTTCATTCTCAGGGCTCAGAGGCTGCCATCTGCTACTGAATTCACCACGAGAAACGGGGGGGGCGGGGGGGAAGGCAGTTTCTGAGCGCTGACTGCTCATCGTACAGCAGCTCTAGAACACATTTTGGAGCAGTCATGAGAAGGAGAAATCCGGGGGGAAGTGCGGAGTGGAAGGGATAATGTGTCATTCAGAGGATTCTGCCTACGCAGACAGAGGAGAAACATCTGAGGGCATCAAATGCCATCCTGCCTCTCCTGTCTGCTCCCCCTGAGCAGCCGGGGGAGAGGGCAGACCTAGCACAGCCTTCTGGATGTGCAATTTGCCTTCACAGACAGAAATTTCCCCATTTCTCCAAGTACCCACCTGTTTCCTTTGGCTACTGAGGTGCCCCTCAACCTCCCCAAATTTTCTTCAAAAAATTCAGATTTTTTGTTTGGTTTTTTTTTAATTAAAATACTGTTAAGGTGCTCAGCAGGGAGGTCCTTGTTCTCTTACACACTCAAAATGCTCTGAGAGGAAATTTTGGGAAGTTGCTATTGGAGCCATCCACGGCCGGGTGCTTTGGTGGCAGCGCGCGGTGATGAGGCTCGGGATGCCTGATCCATGTTTGGAGCTGGCCCAGCCACGCTGAGCAGTCCCCTTTATCAGGAACCAGACAGAGGAGACCCAGCAGAGCCGAGCAAGGCCCTGCAGGCAGAGCTAGGGAGGGAAACAGAGCACCTTGGCTGGGCATGAAAGGCTCTGCGAGAACAGGAGAGGAGTAGACAACCTGAATCAGACAGGAAAACAGCTCCTGATCTGTTCCAAGACTCAGCACCCAACACCAGGGATTGTGGGGGTTCAGTGAAGCTGGAGCAGAGGGCACGGTGGGATTCCTGCGTCTCTGGCACAGCCCAGACAGGAGAGGGTTGAGGGTGCAGCCTGTGGGTTCCCACGGAGCGTCCCAGCACTGGGAAGAACCCAAACAACCTTGGGAAAGGCCAGGAACTGAGAGCTGCTTCCCTTTCATGGCTGTTCCCCCAGGCCATGTGCCTTTCCCTCGGCAGGACTCCGGGATCAGAGCCTGGCATCGCATGAGGAGCGGATGAGGGAGCTGGAAAATCAGGCTGAAGTTCATCAGCCTGTGCCTTGGACTGGGAGCATCCACACACTCCAGAAAACAATTCCTGAGGTGTCTGCAGCCTCCCCTGCCCATCCAGGCTGTGGGAATTGGGTTCCCACAATACACGGGATGTCCCCAGGCTGGGGCTGAGGGCTCTGGGGAAGGCTCCAGTGGGTCTGGGCTGGGAGACAAAAGGAGGCTCTGAACCAACCTCTGTCCAGCAGGGAAAGGCTCCATGGGTTCCCTTGTCTTTCACTGGATCCCTGGCAGTCTCCTGCTCCGCTGACACCAAGGAACTGGTTTCCATCTCCTTTGGCACGGCAGGGAGCTGAGGACCCACAGCACAAACACACTAAGTCCTGAGAGGGAAGGGCTTGGGAAGCAGAAATCTCCCTGATGGACAAGGACAGGGACACACTCTCCCTCAGAAGTCTGTCTCCTTGGGGACCTGAAGGAAGAGCTGGAGTTTCCTGTGTGGAACACAGCTCAGTGGGTGGCCTTGGAAATACACTGTGAGGTGAGGAGAAAAGCTGGAAAAAGCAGCTGATTTTGGGAAGAGATGCTCGGTGTGGTACCAAAGCCCCAGCCCTCCCCAGGACATGATGCAGACACAGCGTCCCACGAGGTTTAAGGCTGAAGTTGTTGATTTTCTTACCCTTGCTCACCTCATTTCCCACCTGGAGCCCCTGGACACAGGAAGGAGCCACTGATGGAAGGGGCAGAACACGGTTCCCTCCCCTCAGCACCATGTCACCAGTGCCTTGCCTGCTGGAGTGACCCTTGGGGCACTGTGGCTCAGGGAAAAGGCATAAACTCAGATTTCCAGCTGTCTCAGACTCTTCCATCTCTCCCACCTCATCCTACCCTGGAGCACCAGTGCTGGTGCTGCTTCCTTCCCATCCCAGCCGCTCTTCTGGTGCAGCAGGGATGCTCCTGCACAGCCACAGCTTCACTTTCAACCTCTCCTTCTCCCTTCCCAAAGGTGACCCTTCTGTCCTTGAGGAGCTGAGGGACGTGTAAAAGGAAGGTGAAACCCCACGGAATTCCAGTAGGTAGAGCCCACGGAGTCTGGGTGAGGCTCCCCTGCTCTCACCCCCAGGACACACAAGGACCTTCTCCCCGCTGGTCATTCCCCAGCACACCCAGCCCACCCAGCCCGCTGCTCTCCCTCGGAACCGCGGTGGGATCTCACCCCCGGCCTAGGGGGGTTGATTTTTAATGCCTGTGTATTTATTTTTGCTGCTGCCCAGACCATTCCAGCCCCCGCTTTATCTGAGGCACTCTCTGACCCCCGCGTGTCAGGAGTTCAATCTGGGACGTTCCACTCTTTGCCCCCACTTAATTCTTTCTGAGCTGCTCGGCCTTTGAAACCTGGTGCCATATGCCAGCCCCAAAGAGCCCTGATCAATACCAGGGGACCACGTCCCTGTGACCTCGCACCCCGCCCCGAAAAGGGCAGAGGGCAGAGCCCAGTGCTGGCCATGTTTTCATTATAGGGTTTTTGGAGGGGGAGGGAGAGCTTTTCTTTCTCACTTTCTTTCTGTCTTTCTTTTCACGGACGTGGCCCAGCTGGGACGCTCCTGGCTGCCCGTCCCCTCTGCCTCATCGAGTGACAGCGACTGCCAGAACTGCCAAAAATCAGGATAACCCATGAGGTAAATTAGAAAAATCAGGAGCACGCCTTGCTGTAAGAAAGGAATTGCTCCTGCCCATCCCTCTCAGACAGCTGGGGTGTCTGGGGCTGTAAAGTGTCTCTGCAATGGAGGGACCTGTGGTTCCATGATTCCATGGTGTCCCCTTGCCCAGGTGTTGTCTGCAGGGGGAAGGTGTGACCCTGCCTCAGCGATGGAAAGGCCAGGGGCTGATTTGGGATTTGGGATTTGCTGCAGGTTTGGCTGCTGTTGATGGGTTTGAGCCCAGGGCTGTGCTGGCACTGGTGCACATCAGTCCTCCCACGAGTTCCTTTCTCCTCACCTTTGCTTCCGCCTCTCCACAGGGGCAGGGACTGCCCAGACCAGACTCTGTAGGAATAAAAGCACACAACCCTTGCAGTTTGGGGTCAGTGGCTTCTACAGGACCCTCTCAGAGGAATTTTGGGACATTTTTGAGCGCAGATGTGCTGATGTCTCACCCCTAACCCTAATGACCCCAAACCAGTGGGGCGAGAGCAGCGCACCCCGGCTGCCCCAGGGTGTGTGGGGTTGGAGAACCCAGAAAACCCCATCTGGCTCTAGTCTGTGACCCAAGCGTTGCCCAAGGGCAGGAATGACGGGGCACCTCATCCCTGGTGTTCCTGGTGGCGCTGGCAAGGGCGGGCGATCCCCAGGCGGAGGGCACTGCCTCGCCCCAGCCAATTAACCCTTCTGGCAGCTTCCATTAAAAATAAAGGGGCCTCCAGCTCCCTGCTGGAGTGGCCTATTTCGCGTGAGCATCTCCTTGGTTCTGCCGCGCGGACGGAGTTTGGGAGGCAGTTATTTCGGGCGAGGGACGCTATAGATAACTGATCCGCCAGCCAGGTGTCATGTTCCTTCATTTATTTTCAATTACTTTATCTCTCCAGCTCCGCCGAGAGTTGCCTGGTGTCAATTCATTTGGTCACCTCCATGCCTGCTGCGTGCCTCTGGAGGCGCTCCGGGTGTGGTGTGATCCGTCCCTGGGGGAGGCTGTTACAAAACAGCTCCGCTTCTCTCCCGGCTCCAGCTTGGCCCCGGGGCCACCCCCAGCACCGTGACCCTGCTCAGGGTCACCCGGCGCTCCGGGGGCAGCGGTGTGAGCAGGCAGAGGGGTTTGGGTGGGAGATTCCTGCTGCTCCTCGGGGTGCTGGTGACGGTGACAAGCACAGGCCCCTCACTTGCCCAGGTCTCCTGCAGAGCCCCTTCCCCAGTGACCCGGCTGTTGTCAGGGGCAGGGGAGCAGGGCCTGAACCTCCTCGTCCCAGGGCCTATCGCTCTGAAGTCCCTTTGTCCCCTCAGCCGCTGAACGCTGGGCCAGCCATGGAATCATGGAATGGGTCGGGTTGGACAGGAGCTCAAAGCTCATCCCGTTCCACCCCTGCCATGGCAGGGACACCTCCCACTGTCCCAGGGTACTCCAAAACTCACCCAGCCTGGCCTGGGACACTGCCAGGGATCCAGGGGCAGCCACAGCTTCTCTGGGCACCCTGTGCCAGGGCCTCCCCACCCTCAGAATATTCCTTCCTCACAATATTCCTTCCCAATATTCCACCTAACCCCGCCCTCTAGCAGCTCAAACCATTCCCCTTGTCCTGTTGTTCCAGGCCCTGTAAAAAGCCCCTGTCCCCCCTCAGGGCTGACCACCTTTAACATGAAGTGTCTCCACTCCTGTTTTCACTTTGGGCCCTTTTCATCTGCCTCAGCTGCTCTCCAAGTGCCATCCAAGCCATTCCTGGCGTGTCCCTGCTCCTTCTGGCACTGCTGAGCTGGCAGGGCCGGTGTCAGGGGCTCGCTGTCAGCAGCAGGGCCAGCTCAGCACTGACAGTGACAACAGTGGGGACCAAGAAGGGCATGATGTCATCTTCAGATCCTCTGGGAAGTTTTCAGCAGCCACGTCTGGAAAAAAACACCATTTCCCCGTGAAGAAAGGGCACATTTGCTCTGGTTTCAATGAGAAAGAAATAAATAGAAAGCCTGGGAGTGACTGTCCTTAATTGATTAGTCATTTCTGCAGATGATAATTGCACATCAAAAGACTGAGATCCTACTGTTCCATGCAAATGTCCTCGCAGGAAGCAGCGAGGCATAGGGGAAGTGGATACAGGAAATAAATCCTTTAGAAGCTCCCCAGGAGGATTTGGAGTTCCACATCAGGAAAACAATTTTGTTCTAGGTGCACCTTGAAGGAACATCTTGAACCTCAGGCGCATCCCGGGAGCGGAACAGGGAGGGGAAGGAGGCCAGGGAACATTCTGGTGAGGGGGTCTCCAGCCAGGGGAGAACATTCCTGCTCCAGACACCACTGGAGAGCTTTGCAGGGCTCTGCAGCCACTGGTCCACGGGCTGAGCCTGGTCGGACCCCGGGATGACCCTCGGCCCGCGGTCCGGAGCATCGGCAGCCGCCGAGGCCAAAGCCAGGTGGCCGGAGGAAGGACCCGGTCAGTGACCGGCCCAAGTTCACAGATGGACCTCCCACCCCTCCTGGGTTTGGGCACCATGCCCCGCTGAAGATCCTCGGCCGTTCCGTGCCCACCCTGTGCGTGTCAGGGGTGCGCAGCCCGCCCCAAGCCCCGGCTGCCACCCCCAGCTCTGCTCCGGCCCTGCTGAGGATCCCGCGCTCGCTCCGGGAGCTGCCAGCCCGGGTGTCTGGCAAAGGAGGCTTATGAGCATGACTCAGTCAGCCTCCAAAAGCAGCAGCGAAAAACAAGAATCGGCTGTGAGCTGCATCTTGATTTTTAAGCCAATCTCGTGATGTTTTGCAGGCCCAGAGCGTGGCTCTGTGATGTCCGGGCACTGCTGAAACCCACGGGCATTTTGGGGGGTTTGGGGGTGCAAATTGTCCTTTTTGTACACACTGGGGTCCTGGAGAGCCTCTTTCCTTCAGGGAGCAAATCCCCCACAGGTCACCCTTTTGAGGGGGCCATTTCTTGTCTGGGGTATTCCAAAGGCTCCAGGCTGCCCTCAGAGCTGCCCCCTGAACCTTGTGGTGCCTCCAGGGATTCCTGAACCTCTCTGAGCAGCTCTGAACAGTGGTGGGGCAACACGAGGACGGCCTCTTGCCCCTGCCCAGAGCAGCCTCAATGTTCTGAGGGCAGAGGTGTGAGAGCAGCGAGGTGCCCTCAGCCCGACCCAGAGCATGGCCGTGGCCAGGCAAGGAAAGGTTTCTGATGGTGGAGAAGCCATTCTGCAAATCCCTCCAGCCTGAGCTCCTGTCCCACGGTCCCCACAGTCGAGGGTGACAGCGAGGAGCTGGATCTGACCCTCTGCCTGCTCCCACCCAGCTCCACATACCCATGTCCCTACGGCCATCACCAAACCCACCCATGTTTCATTAATTAATCCTCCATCTCCTCCTCCTCGGCACTGAGGAAGCAGCACTGAGGATCCCGGGAGAGGCTGAATTCCTCGCTGCCCCACGGCACCTCCACAGCAGCAGGGCTGGGATCGCTGCCCTCCGCCGTGCGCGGCGCAGGGGGACGGCAGGAGCTCCTTCCCGCTTTGTAGTCAGCACAGAGAAATCGGCACTTTCAGGGCATGAGTCATCTGACCTATTTAGCCATCTTAGGAAGAGATGAATGACTCCTTCTGAGGGCTCCTCTCTCTCTCCTGTCTAGACAGCCGAGCTCTCGACTGCAAACACCTTCCCTGGCTCCTGCCCGGGATGCCAAGGGAAGCTCAGCGCTGGCACCGGGCTGGATCGCACCTGAGCATCCTCGGGGGGGTCTGAGCTTGGCCTGGCTTAGCTTGCTCCGGGCAAGGGGAGATTTCAGCTCCAAAAAGTGGAAAAGCCCTTCTGGAAAGCACTGTCCGTGTCTCAGGAGGGTTTTGTAGAGCTGAGCTAGCTCGGGCTGTGCTGGGCCTGGTACAGGTACAGAACAGGACAGCTCTGAACAGCCCCAGGGACAGCTCAGCCAAGGGGTTTTATCCACGCTGGGCCTGGGACGGGACAGAATGGGACATCTCAGCTCTGAACAGCCCCAGGGACAGCTCAGCCAAGGGGTTTTATCCACGCTGGGCCTGGGACGGGACAGAATGGGACATCTCAGCTCTGAACAGCCCCAGGGACAGCTCAGCCAGGGGGTTTTATCCCAGGTTAAACCCTCAGGTGGCTCAGAGCCCCAGCTCACCCAGGGCAGGTGCTGTGGGATGCTCAAGCCTGGGGAGCCTCTCCTCATCCTCACTTGGATGCAAAATAGAAAATGACTGTGCAGGTCAAAGAATCACTCTCATTTTAGGAAAAAACCTAATTTTTGCAGGTTTTTTGTCATTCCTGGGATCTCAAGATTTTCTTTACACAGAAGGAAAATGTCCAAGTGAGCAATTAACATATTTTTCAGATTATCGTGGTCTGTAGGTCACCTACCTCTGTGTCACATTGCAGTTCAGCTCCTGAGCGTTCCTCCACAGGACCACAGGAGAAAGACCCCGAGGTGCTGGGAGATTGGGTGGCACGAGGAGAGTGAAGGCTTGGGAAGGTGGCACCGAAGGCACCAACGGGGCTCTAACACAGTTAACAGAGAGCTGCACATCTGGGAATGAAAGTGGCTGGCTTTGTCTAGAAAAGAGGGACTTTGGCACGGAAAGGAGCCAATGGGTGACAAATGGCCCGGAGCCATCTTTTGTCTGAAAAGCAGGGGAAGAGTGAGTCACAGCGGGGATTGGAGTCACATCTGTTCTCCAGAGCCCTCGGGCAGATCCTGGATGCTGGGGATGAGGCACTGGAACCGAGTTTGGAAAGCGGCTCCGACACCAGCAACACCACAGACAGGGAAAAGCAGGGAAACAGCCTGGGAAAGGGGCTGGAGGTGGAAGATGTGGGGAACGCACAGTTTAATCCAGCACAGGGGTTGGGGAGGCTCTTCAGCACAAGCCTGGCCTGGGGAAATCCTCCCAGAAAAGGCAGGACTCTCGCAGAGAGAGGAATTCAGCCCAAGCTGGTGGGAGACGCTTTGGGAACACGCTGGAATCTCTGAGGAGTGACTGGGAGCCCCCAGAGACTCAGGAATTTCTCACCCAGGTCCCCCCTCTTTGCTGCTGCTCTTTGCCACCGGAGCCAGCCCTTCCTCAGGGATCTGGGGCAGCTGCAGCGGGGAAGCCTACACTGGATTTTGGAGGTTTGAGCATCAGAAAGCTCCTCGTGGAGCCCAGGATGATCCCTCCATTCCTCAGCCCCTGCCCAGCCATCCGGCACCCCTGGCAAAGCCTGAGCCACGCCCCAGCCACCACAGAGACAGGAACGAGACCATGTTCAAAATTAATATATATTTTTATTGAATAGTTGCTCTACGTGGGCTTGTGAAGCCACCCATAGAATCACTTCTTTCACCTCAGCAGTGGTTCTGTAACAGTTATCAGCTTTGCAAGAGAAGAAAACCAAACAGAAGAGGGTGCAGTAAAATAAATAGGTTATTTTTTTTTCTTATCTTTAAAATAAACTTTTCAAATAAATACTTTGGTTTTTTAATTTTTTTCTTTTCCCTTAAAAGGTACAAGAGTATTGTCAAAAAAACCAGCCATCAGGTTATAAACATATATTATACCTTATAGAAAGGGAGTGGGAGGGAGAGAGCTGGGGAGGGACTTTTACACACTGTACAGAAGGGCTTTGTACCCAGAAACTCAGGGTGAGAGCCATGGGATCCTGGTCTGGCACTGTCCCGCGGAGCCTGGGTGACCTTCCAGGGAGAGCGTTGTGCTGAGGACACGGGGGAGGAGGAGGGAGTGGAGCTGCTGCCGGGCGAGCATCCCGATGGAAAGGTGGAAAGGAGAAAGGTGGGGACAGCCAGGCTTGGGACCCAGGATAAGCTCAGGACGGAGGGTGTGGAACCTCCTCTGCCCGGCCTGGTTTGGGACTCGGGATGAGCTTGGGAACTTCCTCTGCCCAGCCCAGTTGGGGACTCGGTATGAGCTTGGGACGGAGGGTGTGGAACCTCCTCTGCCCAGCCTGGTTTGGGACTCAGGATGAGCTTGGGATGAGCTTGGGAACCTCCTCTGCCTGGCCCGGTTGGGGACTCTGGATGATCTCAGGACAGAGGGTGTGGAACCTCCTCTGCCCAGCCCAGTCTGGGACTCGGGATGAGCTCAGGAACCTCCTCAGCCCAGCCCAGCTCTCCGGGTGGGATTTGCTGCTCTGGACAAAGCCCTCTGGGTGCAGCAGGAAAGGGACCCAGCGCCGCCTCCCTCACACATTCCCACTGCCCCGCAGGGCTGCCACCCCTTCCCGTCCATCCAAACCCCACTGCCTGCAGGGCCCCTCCGAGGAATCCTGGGATTACGCCCTTGGGGGATTCTTCTACATCCCAAGCAAGAGAACACATCCCAGCTCCCAGTGTGACTCCAGTGGGGTTCACAAGAGATCCTGGTGCTCACAGAGAAATACCCCAAAGCAAACAGAGCCCCAAGGGGTCCCAGCTCAGGTTTGGGGTCAGTGAGCATCCCACGGGCTCCTTGGAGGACCCAAGCCTGTGCTGGATCCTGTTAAAGACTGAGAGTGAGCTTTGGGCTGGGGTCAGCCCTTATCACATTCCTATCACAAACATTCCACCTTCAGGGGTCTGAATGGTTCCTGGCTCTCTCTAGCCCCTCTCAGCCCCTGCCCTCTCTCCCACACCACAGCCAATTCCAATCTCTTATTCCAGGCTTTGGCATCTGCTGATCAATGGCATTTGCCCCCCAGCCTTTGGGGTCATCCCCAGGACAGGCAAGAGTGAACTCAGTGGGATTTTAGGGGAATCTGTGAGTCCCAAAGAGCTTCCCCTGTTCTCTGAGGCACTGATGTTTCTCAGGATGAGTGGACAGCAGCCCAAGGGCCTCCTTGGCCCGGCCACCAGGATGGGAGGGACACTCCAGCCTGGTCCCCATGAGCCCTCCCCACCTGGGACTGATTTTCCAGTGGGGAAAAAGGGGAGTGGGACCAAGGGAAGCCTTGGAGGAAGCAAAAAACATCAGGGGCTCCTGTGTGGATGGAGCTTTGAAATCCTGGGTGGGAAAATGAGGCTCTGGATGGGGAGCAGAGCAGGGGGAGCTCAGCTCCTGCTCAGCAGCTCCTGCTCCTTTGGCACCTGAATCTCTTTCGCTGCCCAGCTGTGCCCCCAGCCCGGTATGTTCCCTGGCAAAGGAGAGCCAACAAGCCAGGAACGTTCCCTCCCAGTGCGGATCCATCCCTGCGGGAGAGCAGAGGGCTCCGCGTGAATACCGAAGGGGGCACATCAGGACAGAGAGCAAGGCCGACTACTGGGACAGCAGCTGCACACAAACACCCCGAGCAGCCAGGATCTGACTCACGGAGGGTGGGGCAGGAAAGGGGCTCCCAACCCCAACCAGCACCAGGGCCCTCTCCACAGGCCAGAGGTGGGGATGGAGCAGGACGGATCCGGCCAGAGGGTGTTGGGAGAAGCTCAGGAACGGCTTCTGAGCTGCCCAACGCCATCCCCACCGTGGATGAGCTCTGTGAACCAGAGCTCCGGGTGCTTCCCAGCCTCTCTGGCTGCTGAGAGCGAGGAGGGGAAGTGTGCTGAGGACCCCCAGCTGGAGCAGGAAGTGGAAATTCCAGGAGAAGCCACCTGGCCCTGTGAGCAGGGCAGAGACCAACAGGCTGAACTCCTCCTGACCCTGCAGGCCCTGGCTGTGGCTCTCATGTCTGCCCTGAGGGAAACAAACCCTGCTCTGGTCCAACTGCCCAGCTGGGGCTCTCCTGCTCTCCACTTTCCAGAATCATGGAATCATTTCTGTTGGAAAAGCCCTCTAAGACCACCAAGTCCGACACTAACCCAGCACTGCCAAGGCACCCCTGAACCATGTCCCTGAGTGCCACACCTCCACAGCTTTTAAATCCTTCTACACGTCCAGTGTTTCACAAAACTCATCTCCCAGGTTTGTCATCTCATGGAGAGGGGACATTCCAGAGCCCTGGCCGTGCTCCCCAGCCCTCATTCCCCAGTGGGAAGGGAGCGCCTGCACTGACCCAGAAAGAGCCCGTGAGGTGGTGGAAGGCTCCTGGCAGCCCTGGGCTCCCCAGCTCCTGGAGGTGACCGTGCTGCTGCAGCCATGCCAGGTGGAGCTGCTGGCCTGGGGAGCTGAGCCACAGGCAGCCTTCTCCACATCCTCCCGCTCCAGCACCTGGGGGAGGTCACCCCGCGCTCGCATGACTTGGGAGGCCGTGAAAATGATGAAGCTTCACATGTTGAGTCATTCCACCATCAGGAGAGGAAGCAATGAATTGCAGAGATACAGAGGTGGTAACTAAATTTACAAGTGGGATCCGTTTAAAAAGGAGAAGGAAAAAAAAAATCAAAGTAGAGCAAGTTGGAAAATTGTTCATTAGTTTTCTTTAAAAAGTTTCAATGAACTGTTTCACATTCTCATTCAAGGGAGACAGTTCCTCCAACTCACAGGGAAAGAGGGACCTTTTCTCCCTAAAAATGCTCTCCGGTTTTCATGAGGAAGGAGTTTAATCAGCACCAATAGAAGAGTGAACTGAGCCTTCCAAAGGAAGGAGACTCCTGGAGGAAGTGTCTCCCCACAGCATCACTTGGAAATAGGGAGCCGAGCAGTTATTGGCATAAGGATAAATATATCTGCAAGGTATTTTGTATTTGCTGCCACAGGAATGGTCTGAGAGGGCTGCACACACCTACAGGGCATCCTCTGAGAAGGTCACGGCCTTAAATCCAAATTATTCCAGATTCCCTGCTGCCCTCAGGCATGTGCAATGCACAGATGGGGCTCTGTCCCTTCCCAGTGCCGGGAGATCCCTCTGTACCCCAGAGCATCATCCTGAGGCTCCCACAGATCTTTCCACGTCCCCCCTCTGGCTCTGGGGGAAATCAGGAGAGGATTTCAGTCACATCCACAATGTTCTCCAGCACAAACCTCCCCCCAGGGCCGGGATCCATCACCCCTGCCCCAGGGAACCTCGGGTTCGGTGTTTGGGTGCCATTTGAGTCGAGGGAGTCCGGCACTGCCAGCCCAGGAGTTAATGAATAATGCTTCCAAGGGGATGAATCACTCCCTGGAACCACTTCTCCCCGCAGCGCAGGGAGCTTGGATCCACCACGGTTTTTAGAAAGCGAATGGATGGAAAGAGGAATCTCACAGTGAGATCCCGCTCCTGCCTCACCTCTCAGCCAGCACTGAACCCCACCCTCCCTGCAGAGCAGACCCGCCAGACAACCCCTACTCCTCCCTTCCCCTCTCCTGGGAACCAAGGCTCTGGGATGAACAACAAACCGACTGGGAAATCATCTTTTCCAGCATGTGCAAGTGCACCAGGGAGCCAAACCTTGTACCTGGCACCGTTCACAGCAGTATCATGAATATTATGAGTAATAGACCTACCCATCCTAGCATTATATTTATATATACAAAAATAGAACCACAGAACTCTACGGAAAGAGGCAGCCGGGAGGAGGTGACGGACGGGCCCTGGGAGCTTGGGGAAGCCAAGGGATGGGTTGCATATATTCCTCCAGGGGAGCCATTCCCTTCTCCCTGTGCTCACACACCTGGGACGGGGGACAAGCAGGCAGAGCTGAGCTCCAGGACACTCCAAACCCCCCTGATGAGGCCAGTGGGGTTACAGCCAGCAGCGGGCCCTGCACAGCGATGGGGCTGAGCCCAGGACCACCAGGAGTCCCCCAGCCCCAGCAGCCAGTCGGGGTTATTATCATCCCAGCGAGGAACCGCGGAGCCCGGACCCGGATCCGAGTGTCCGTCTGCTCTGCAGATGGCCCAGCCCCAGGGCTCGCTCCAGCCCCGTTCCCGCTCGTCCATGGCTGGCAGAACCCCCTCAGCGAGGTGAGGACTCGGAGGAAACGTTGCAGAGAGGGAAGGTCGGGGTCCCCGGGACTGACACCCCCTCCTGCTCTGCGTGTCCTCCAGCCCAAGGCAGAGTGATAGGAGCCCCCGCTGGGGAGTCCCCGGAGCGGTGGCTGCTCACAGTTGGCTTTGCCATAATTTTTAAAGTGAATTCAGTGCTGGTGGAAGGTACCAGATCGGGGTTGGAGCACAGAGCTGGTGCCTGTGGCATCTGCTGGGTGGTGGGATGGAGCCAGGCGGCAGCTCCCACCTCAGGCAGCCCTCCAAGGCCTGGAGAAATGAATGGCAATTTCCAAGCAGCTCCTTGTTCTCAGCCAAATCCCAGAGGGGACCTTTCCCTCGCTGCAGTCGGGCAGGAGCGAGTGGGCTGGGCTGCCTCCAATAGCTCCTTCCCCTGCCAGAAGGTTTCTAGAGCTTCCCACACCTTCTCTTCTTCTTTGAGACAGAAAAACACGGTGCCACCTCATTTTGGAGCTCGCTCGCTTCTCCCAGCAGCTTCCAGGCCTGGAGGGAAGCCACCGCCACTGGTGAAAGCCCTCGGCACCCCAGCCCCTTGGGGAAAGGGACCTGTGGCCACCTGAGAAGACAAAGGCCACCCACGGAAAGTGCTGGAGAGGGAGCAGGAGCAGCAGGAGGAGGTGTGGCTCCGAGGGGCTCTCGCACAACGATGCACTGACCGCTCTCCTCCCGCCACAGAGAAGGGCCACACTGGGGAGCAGCTCCTGAAACCACGGAGAGCAGAGTCCTGAGGAGCCTCAGGCCACCCTTCCCACGGAGACAGAGCCCCAAGGACCCTCTGGGTCACCTTTCCCTGTGGGATGCAGCCAGGGGGCACCCTCAGCTCGCTCTGCCTCTCCTGTCCCTGTCCCACATGTGCAAAACCACTGCTGCCCCCGGCTCGGTGCCAGCTCGCCCGGCCACCCAGCCAGGGTGTCCCAACACCCGGGGGATGCCCAGGTCACCCGTCTGAATCCCGGAAGGTGGTGTTGGGGAGGGGGGGCACTGCAGAGCGGAGGGAGCCGAGGGAGGAGGGGGACGGAGAAGAGGAGAGGAGAAGGAAGAGGGGGAGGAAGAGGAGCAAAGCCCACTTCTCCTCCTCGGGAGGGTCATACCGGCTTGTCCAGAGTTTTGGGGAAGGGCGTGCCGCTGGAGGAGGAGATCTTTCTGCAGACCGTGTTGGTGTGGCTCTGGCAGCGGCAGCCGGGGCGTTTCAGGCCGTCATAGCCCCGCTGGCAAAGTTTGAGGCACCCCAGGGTGGGAAAGTAGCAGCAGAGGCAGGGCATGAGGAGGGACAGGAAGCTCATGGCAGCCCAGCGGGCACAGCAGGAGCCCGGCCCGCAGGAGCAGGGGTCGTCGGCACAGGTGTCCTCGTCATCGGTGGAGCAGTGGTAGAAGAGCCCCTTGACACAGCAGAGGCAGGTCCCGTAGTCGAGGAGACTCTCGGCAGAGCAGAGGCAGCGCTGGTTGCAGAGCCAGCAGGAGGGCAGGCTGCGGGCGGCTGTGCAGCGCGCGCAGCGGCAGCGCCCGCACGCCTCACACAGCAGCACGTGCCCGTGCGCCGCCGGCTGCTCCGCGATGCCCTTCAGCGCCGGCTCCTCTGCCTTCAGCTCCCCTGAGCGCGGCTGCGTCCGCACCAGCGAGTGCCCCGAGTGCGACGGTGTCAGGCTGCTCAGCAGGCGTTGGTCGGAGGCCGCCGTGCTCTGTGACACTGAGCTGGCCGTGCTGGAGTGGCTCAGGTGCGGCTGCAGAGGCGGCATCTGGTGCTGCTGGCTGTGGCTGCGGTGCAGGTCCTGGAAGGTGGAAGACGCCAGGCGGTCCTGGGACCACTCGTGCTTGTGCGGGGGCTGGGACAGTGCGGGGTTGGAGCGGGCCTGCTGGAAGCACGCTGCTGGTCTCTCCACGTAGTTGTTGCTGGCGCGGATGGAGCGGATCTGGTCGATGGACAGGACCTGCTGGAAGTCCTCAGCGGGCAGGTCCATGGTCTCGTCGCAGCTGAGTTCAGCCACGCTGGAAGAGAGCTGCATTTCCAGGAGCCGGGAGACCCTGTGGCATCAGGGCACATCTAAAAATCCTAAAGGATGGGGTGGGAAGAGAGAAAATATTCCTGTTACGTGATCCACCCATCCATCCATCCGAATCATTGACTCTCTGACTGGTTTGGGATGGAAGGGACCTTAAATCTTGTCTCGTTCCAGCCCCCTGCCATGGGCAGGGACGCTTCCACCAGACCAAAGCCAGACACAAGGGCTGGCCGGAGAGCTCCGAGTGAAAGGATTCCCAACAGTCAGACCCGGCGTATTCCTGTGCCTGGGAATGCTCAGGCTGGACACATCCCAGGGGAAAGGCTGTTGGAGCTGCCACTTGGCCCGGCAGGCACAGCTTCTCCCCAGGCTTCTGAGCCTCTTGTGTCCTTCCAGAGGATTTCCCACCCCTCAGCAGCACCTCCTTCTCCTTCCCCAGGGACACGTGCTGGCCCTCTCCAGAGGAGGGGACACGGGGAGCGGTGACTTATCCAGAGGCACGACAGAGCTGGGAACAGCGTCTCCCCCGGAGCAGGGGGCCCTCTCTGCCCTGGGGGCTCCCTGCATACCCCGAGCAGCCTCCTGCTCCCATTCCCTGCACGTGCTGGGACAGGGAATCTGAGCACAGGTACCTTCAGGCGGCAGCAGGAACAAATCGGAGTCATGTAACGATTAAGGTAGGAAAAGAGCAGCAGCTCCAACCGTCAGCCCAGCACCACCGTGTTCACCACCAAACCATCCCCTCGAGTGCCACATCCACGTGTTTTGCGAACACATCCAGGGATGAGCTTGCAATTAATGAGCCTCACGTTTGGCCAAGGACAGGACTGTCCCACAGACCCCGAGTCCTGGTGGACTGCAGCACCCCATGACCCCATCCACAGCCTAGGAGCCAATTTACCCCCATCAAGAGTGCTGGGAAGGGCAGGATTCCCTTCAGACCTGGCTCAGACCCGAGGGATACAGCCTTGGCACGGGCAAGCCCTACCGTGCCCCTTACACCACCCTGCCGTGCCCTTTGATGGTGTTCCCAGGAAATGGCCCTTCCTGAGTGGCCATGCTGGCAGCAGAGCCTGAGTGCCCAGGAACCCCAGCACCACTGCGGCCGTGGGATGGGGCAGGGAGGAACCCATGTCCCACCACTCCCCTTCCTGGCCAGCTTGACCCCATGGCACCAGCTCCATGACCAAACCCTCGGCTGCCAGACCTCGTCAGGGACAGCCTTGGGTGCGGCTGGGAGAGGAGAGGGACCCGCAGGCACGGGGAGCCACAGGACAGTTCCCGGCCTTGGCAGTGAGGGACACAAAGCTCCCGCACTGGCCACTTGCACTCAGAGCTGCTCAGGAGTGCCCGGAGGACGCACATCACCCGCTGCACGCCAGACCCAGCCGTGAGCTTCCCCCCAGCACCTCCAGCCCAGATTCCCAGCTGGGGTTCGTGCTGCCCGTGCACAGCCAGCGTCCCCGGGACACAGCCGTGCTCCGCTGGATCACACGAGTGATCCCTCGGTGACACCGAGATTGTCACAGTGCCTGGCCCGCAGGAAGACACTGCTCCAGGAGGAAGTTTCCTCCAGCCTTGCCCACGCTCAGCAGGACAGGGCGGCCGCCGCTTTCAAGTAGGTGAAGGGGCCACAGGTAGAATGTGCTCATGCAGCAGAGAGAGGCAGAGGGAAGATTGATTTTCATTAGCTAGGCTGACCTTGAGGAGCAGTGAAAAGCAAAGGCAACTTACTTTGACTGTTCAAGCAAGATCTTATCTCTCTCCCCCTCCCCGGAAGGAAAAGGCAACTGATCCGCTCGGATTTGGGGTTTTCCCCCCTCCATGCAATTCCCCGTGTGGGGAGATGCAGACAGCGAGGAGTCACTCGTCCAGGACACTCACAAGTGGTTTGAGCACCCTTTTCTTCCACAGCAATGCCAAGGTGAGTTAGGAGGGCACAGCTGACCCAGGGAGGGTTTGTGAATGATGGGAACGGGCCAGAGGCAAAGCTCTCATGGCTGTCACCTGCTGCCACTGAGCTCCTCGCCTGGCAGGGTCTCACTGAAGCCCCAGCGCTCCCCTGAGGAGGGCTGACCCATCTCAGCCAGCAGCCGGGACAGTGCAAGGGGAGCAGGGAGCAGCCTCGGTGCATTCCCACATCCCTCATGACCCCGATCCTACCAGGATGGGATCATTCAGGGGACGATGCTGGTTCCACCCCGGGAGCAGCTGCTCACGCCTGGGTGTCCATCCCCACTCACCTGGGCTCAGTACCTGGAAATTCGGACTCAGCCAGTGAGGTGACTCCCCTAAGGGTCCAAGGGGGCTGGAACTGTGGGGAGCCCCAGAGGGAGAGACCCCACAGAGGGTCCTGCTCTGGAGTTGATGGAGCTGGGAGACCGAGGGCAGCCAGAGGGCTGGCCCAGCACAGGTAACCCTGGAGCTCAGAAGGCACAAGGAGAGCCCCAAGCCTGGCTGGGGCACCCTGAGGAGGAACCGAGCCCTGGGACATGGACAGGGAGGAGCTGCTGACCATCGGCTGTGCCAGACACTCCGGACCTGGGACCAGGGCTCAGACACAGCACCTTGGGCAAGACAGATCTCGGGAACACCCCCAGCACTGGACCGGGGCCCAAATGCCCCCAGAGCTGGGATTGGCAGGTGCAGGGATCAGGCAAGGACCTGCACTGAGCGCCTGGGGGAGGAAATGTCCCTGGGGGAGCCAAGGGGAGCTGAACAGAACATCTGGGGGTGCTCCAGAGGGACGGAATGACCAGAGCTGGGACCCCGGGACAGCCCGGTGCCCCCACTCGCTGCCAGCCCTGCCCTGCCTGCTCCAGCCTGACGGATCCGTCCGTATCCCGGCCCCGCCGAGCGGAGCATCCCCGGGCTCTGCTGCACCCTCCCTGCCTCCCTGCCCGGCTGGGGGGCCGCGAGCAGTGAGCCCCCGGGCTCCTCTCACCCTGCCTGCCAGGCGGGCATGCCAGCCCCGGAACCCGGGCCAGCTTTATGGCCACCGCCAGCCCCAAACATAAAGTTCGTGTGATAATGGGCCAGAGGAGGGATCGTAAAAGCAAATGATTTACAGGCTGGAGGTGGCTGCGAGCCGGGGGCAAGCGGCTTAGGACGCCAGGTGGGAGAAAAGGGACCCCTCGCCCTGCCTGGGTGCTGGGGGGACGCTGAGCCCCCGGCCCCGCTCAGCGCGCAGCCCACGCGGGGCTCGCTCCAAACGCAGTCCCGCAGCCCCTCCGCGCCCACCCGCCCCCGGGACCCTCGGGCACCGCCGCTCCCGCAGCTCGCTCGTGTGCGGGACAGCCCACGCGTGACTCCGAGCCCCCCGCAGCCCCAGCCCCACCGCGCGCACCCCACGCGTGTGCGGGACCCCAGCCCCCACTGCCCGGAACCGCAGCTTCTGCACAGCCCGTGCGCATCCAGGGAGCCGCGTCCCTTCAGGAGCAGCCCACGTGCGCCCGGGACCCCCATNNNGGGCGGCGGGGCAGCCCCGGCCCCGCAGCCGAGCCCCGCGCCGCGGGCAGCGGGAGCGGCGAGGGGGGCCCCGCGCTCGGTGGGAACGGGAGGCTGGGAGGAGAGAGGAGGAGGAGGGATGGAGGGAGGAGGGAGGGACCTGGCGCTGCCCGGGAGCATCGCGCTCCCCCTCGCTCTGCGCTGCCTTCCCGGAGCTCTTAACGCTTTACCCAAGTGGCGTCATCCCGCTGAAATGGACTCGGCCCATTAGCAGCCCCGCAGAGCCCCGCAGCGCTCCCCAGGCGCCGCTGCCGCCCAGCCCCGCCGCGGGATGCTCAGTCGCTCTTTAAACGTTTCCGTCTGCCCCGGGCCCCGTGGCCCTGCCCGCGCCGGTGCTCCCCCAGCGCCCACCGGGACAGCCCCCCCGGGGACACACAGGGCTGGGCTGGGGTCGATGTGACACCGCGGGCAGCTCGGGTCAGGTTGGGCCTCAAAGGGCAGGGAGTGACTCTCAGGATCCGTCACCTTGGGTTTGATCCGTAAATCACCGTGGAACAGGAGCAGCCACCTCACAGAATCATGGAAAGGTGGGAAAAGACCTCCAAGGTCATCGAGTCCAACCTTCTCCCGGCACATCCCTCCCCAGGAGGCACCTGCGACAGCCCAGGTGCCATCCAGCTCCAATGCCTCCCGAAAGTGCAAACCCACACCTGGGTGAGCTCCTGGGAGAGACACTCGGGGCTGGAAAGCAGTTTTTCCATTCCGAGACCTGCAGAACCAGCCCACACACATCCCACCCTCCCACGAACAAACAGCTTGGACTCAGGGTCTGGGCAGGACCTGGATCTCACATCCCAGAGGTTTTCCCAAGTCGCTCCATGCTCCCTCCTGGCTGCATTCCCTGAGCGTGGCTCGGGAGCTCCAGGGATCCTTGTGACACCCCTCAGCCCCATTTATAAATAACATGGACCTGGCTTGGCAATCCCAAAGGCACAAGGCCACCCTGATGACACTGGATGTCACCTGTGGACCCCAGTAGAGCCCCCACCCGCCCTCCGTTCCTCTCAACACGTCCAGGGTGGTCACCCACCCTTTCTGAAGTGCTCACCACATGAGCAAAGCGACACCCCCAGCTCACAGAGGGCTCATATCCTGTCTCAGACAGGTGAAGGTGAAACCACCAAGCCCCCAGTCCCCAGCAGCACAGGACCCCCAAGGCTCGGTGGCAGACACAGGGTCCGAGCAGGATGGGGACAGAGCGGAACAGCAGGACCTGGATAAGAGTGGTTAATCCAGCTCTGCCGCTTGTGGCTGTCACAGATGGGGACAAACCAGGCTGATCCCATGGACCTCAGGGACTCCCTCCCAGCTGATGTCAGCAGAAGCACTGGAATCCCCCCAGCTGGGGCCAGTGACTCCATGCTCCCACACGGTGCCCAGCACAGCCTTTCCAGCCTGATTTTCAGGCATTTCTAGGCTGAGAGTTTCTCCATCTCCATGGGATCCCACCAGGGATGCTCCTCCAGGAGTTTCTCCAAGAAGAACGAGACCCTGACAGCATCCCTCAGCCTCGGCTCCAGCTCAGAGCCTCCAGGCTGGATCCCTCTGCACTCCCACCGGCCCCTCCTCTTCTCCCCATCGCTCTCAGCTCCGGCTTTAAAGGCGCAGAGAGGATCCAAGCTGCCCAATTCCCAGGCAGCTGGCTGGGAGCACCTGACTCCTGGGAGCACGCGTGATGTCCTCCCTTTCTCCCAGCCCAAATCGCTCACTCCCACCTTGAGGTGCCGGTGATTCAGGCTTCCCTCACTGGCTCACAGCATCCCAGCGCAGCCTGCATCATGCTCAGCCGGCACTGCTTTATTCCTCGCTCGCTGCCGAGGGAGGGCCAAAAAGGCATGAATGCAGAGCTCCCGGGAGGAGTGGGAGGGTGGGAAGCGCAGGGAGAATAGCAGCAGCCTCCCGGGGAGTTATTGACCACAGCACGGCCAGAGAGCAGCGCCAGGAGCCCGAGAGTGCTGGCAAAGCAGGGAAGTTTGGAGGCCCCCCCAGTTCGGAGCGGGGCAGAGATGTGGCTCCTCCTGAGGGAAGGTGTGAGGCTTCTGAAGGTTTCTGGCCACCTCTCCCCACCTGGGGTGAGTGGGAGCAGGGACTGGACATCCCCCCACAGCCCCACTGTGCCCCACACTCTGCCTGCAGCCCAGCCCTGCTCCTCAGCTCACCTTGGGATTGCTTCCACCCCTCATCCCATGGAAATCCATCACCTTTAAACCCTGAACGACCCAAGGTCCTGCCCAAAGGGAGGGGGGGAAGCAGCTCCTGGGTGTCCTGGTTGTGTTTGAGGCTGCCAGGGCATGTCCTGCCTGGGCAGCTGAGAGCACCGAGACGGACATCCCGGGGTTCCCAGCACCAGCTGAGCCTGCTCAGCAGGGCCCCAGCTCCTGCTGCAGACCCCTGCATTGGGAGAATCCCCATCCTCTCCAATCCCCCTGGATCATTAGCAATTCCTCCCCGCTTTGCTCTTCCCTGCCCCCTGCACATCCCCAACACCCCCAAAAAACACGGGCAGTTGCTCACTTTCATTTCCCTTCCCAAAAAGTGTTTCTCTACATCCACACCTTGGTCAGGAATCCAAAGGAGCTCGCTCTGAAGCCTGGAGAACTTAGCTGGGGTTTTAAAACAACCGGGAGAGCTCAGCACCATTTTCCACACAGATTTTCCAGCCACCTCTGAGCCTGACCAGCTCCAGCCCTGGCTGTGCCCACAGTGAGACAATTCACCCCTGGGAATCAGCCCTGGCGTGGGCAGGAGAGCAGGATATCCCAGAGCAAGTCTGATCTCTCCTGCTGCTGCTTGCCAATCTCGGGCTCAGGGGAAGGGTAATTCATCTCCAGTTAAAGATGATGCAGGGGAGGGAGGAAAAGAAAGGGAGAGGAGAAAGAGAACACACAATTCCCCTGATTCAATCAGCCAGAAACAAGGAGGTGCTGGTGCCCTCTAATTTGGAGATTCACAGATTTTAGGGCCAGAAGGGACCGTGATGCTCATCTAGCCTGACAGTCTGTATTATGTAAAAGCCACTTGAAGCCAGACAGTGCCACGAGCTTTTCAGAAGCAACAGCCAGCACTGGGGAACTTATTAAAGGACTGTGGTTGTCCCGAGGTGGGGACATGTGGCTCCCAGCACGCCGGGAGAGAGGGAGGCCAGGTACACCCACCCGGCTGGGCTCCAGCTGAACAGACAGCAGCGCTGGGGGAGAGGAAGCATCATTTCCCTTCCCTGTCATGTGGCTACTTCTCACAGAAAGAGGGATAAGCAAGGGAAAAAACAACCCCTTCCTCGTGTTTTCCTTCGGAATATTCCCCAGTCCCTGGAAAGAAAACAGGGATCCCGGCCCTGAGACGTTTCTGCCCCGCTTTGGGGTCAAACCCCACGGTTTGCAGCGTAGCCATGGGAGCTGAGCTGCCTCTCCGAGAGCTGGATCCGGAGCTGCGAACTCAGCCTGCAGCACCCGGAGGTGTAGTCATTGACTGCAATGAAAGTTTCCCTCTGAAGATGGAGCCAGGCAGCATAAAACACCAATAAAGCGCTCAGGATGCTTCCCTTAATGAGCCGAGATTGTAACACGCTGCCAGCTTCTGCCAGAGCTGCCCATTCTGCCGGGAGAGAGGAGCAGATTCTGCCGGGGAAGTGTTAAGTGGGTCCTGCTGACTCATTGATGCAGATGGTTCCGGCCCCGCGCCGAGCAGGAGCTGCGTCTCCAGGGGCTCCCCAGCACCCGGAGTGAGCAGGGAGCCGGCACCTCGCCCCAGCCGGGGGGACACAGGACAAGGAGATGATTTTCTGTGGCGTGGTCCCCGTGGCGCACAGCGAGCACCGAGTGTTGGCTGTCCCTGTGCACCATCACCGTGAGGGTGGGCAGGCCCTGGCACAGGTTCCAGAGGAGCTGCGGCTGCCCCTGAATCCCTGGCAGTGCCCAAGGCCAGGCTGGGCGGGGCTGGGAGCCCCTGGGACAGTGGGAGTTGTTCCTGCAGGGGATGGAAACTGGATGATTTTAATGAGCCTGCCAACCCAAATCATTCCAGGATTCCATGATCTGTGGGCTCCCCTCACTTCCACAGCAGCTCTTCTTCCACAGAACACGTTTGTCCTGACGAGCCCAAAGCCACATCCCCCTCCCAGCAGAGAGAGCAGATGTGACCTGAGCCGTGCTGGCTCCAGGCGAGACCCCCGACCCCGAGCTCCTGGGCTGGGCAATACAAGCATTTCCTCGCTGGGAAACTGTGAACTCCATCTTCTAGCTCCCTGGGAAGTGTCTGGGCACTGCTGCACCTGTGGCACAGCTCTGGAGCTGGATCCTGCCCACAGCCCACTGCCCCATTCCCGCTGGGGAATCCAGTGACAAAGGGCTTGCACCCTGAATGTCCCCAGAAAGCCCTTAGAGCACTGGTTCCTTTACCAAGTCACACCCTGCCTCTGCAAGAAATGTCTCCCACCCAACCTGTGCCTTTGTGGCACCTTCACCCCGTCTTGATGGGGACGTGATGCTCCCATGGTATCCTTTCTGTCCCCAAGCCCTCGGGGCCCTCTCTCTCCCTGGATTCCCTGTCCTGATCATTGCTGGGAGCAGCCACCACCCTCTGCTCCAAGTCCTCTTCAGGCTTCCCAGTGACCCCAGACTGAAGAGGTACCACGTGCACCAGGTACCCTGCAAGTCCCAAATGTCCCACCTGTCCCAGGTATCCCATGTACTCCAGGGATCCCATATACGTCAGGTACATTACAATGTCCCAAATGTCCCATGTGGATCAGGCATCCCTCACACAGGAGGTATTCCACATGTGCCAGGTACCCTGCATGTCCCAAATGTCCCAGGTGTGCCAGGGATCCCACATACTCCAGGGATCCCACGTACTCCAGGTTCCAGGTACACCAGAATGTCCCAAATGTCCCAAATGTACCAGGTATCCCATATACACCAGGTACGCTACAATGTCCCAAATGTCCCACATTTGCCAGGTACCCTTCCTGTCCCAAATGTCCCAGGTGTGCCAGGGATCCCACATGTCCCAGATGTCCCAGGTGTGCCAGGGATCCCATATACACCAGGGATGCCACATGTCCCAGGTATCCCACACACACCAGGGATTCCATGTCCCCAAAGTCCCACAAATACAGGTATCCCAAGTACCCCAGGTATCCCACACACATCCCATGTACCCCAGGTGTCCCTCGGGATCCCTCCTGCGGCTGCTCCGGGCTGCTCAGCTCTCCCCAGACCAGCCGCTCCACGCACCCCGCAGCTCTCGCTCCCTGCCGAGCCCCCACACCTGTCCTGAGCATCCTCCCGCGCCTGGCCTCAACCTTCCCACCCCACACCGCACGGAGCAAACCCCGCTCCCCAGGCGTGGATGGGAGGGGCTGGGAGGAGGCAGAGCCCCCCAAATTCTGTGCCTCCAGCACTTGGAGTCCCCGTTTCAATGTCACTTTAACTCGAGCGCGCGTGTGCCGGGGAGCAGGGCTCCGTATTAAATTGCCAAGCCGGTCACATGCTGCTGGGATTTGGCCGTAGCTAAGCAGCACCGCCCCCGCAGTCACTTTTTTGGCTGGTGACTCCTCTGCTCCGCGTAAGGCAGAGCCGGCGAAGAATAGGAGAAACCGGAGGGGGAAGGAAAAAAATTTAATAAATAAATAAGAAAAAACCAGGCGAGTCATTGTGAATGTCAGGAGCTCCTCGGCTGCGGGTGTGACAGCGATCCTCCCCCTCCAAACTCGCTCCG
The DNA here is from genome assembly GCA_013400735.1 of Pomatostomus ruficeps. Taxonomy (NCBI): domain Eukaryota; kingdom Metazoa; phylum Chordata; class Aves; order Passeriformes; family Timaliidae; genus Pomatostomus; species Pomatostomus ruficeps. Next base: position 165,638 of record VYZT01037715.1, on the reverse strand, counting down.
GGTGAGAGCCAAAGACAGGATTTCATTAGGATCTGGTAGCAGGCTATTTTCAGAGCTGACATCCTACCCACGGCTAAAAATAGCCAGTCCCCTCCACGCAAACCAGGGTTTCTGTTCTTTCAAACTTTGATAAACCCTGGTGAGGCTCAGACCTTCCTTTCTCCCCACACTTTGCTCCCTTCCTTGCTCCGCTCCTTTCCACCATTCCTTGCCTTCCCCATTCTCCACCGCTCATTTCCCTGGTGTCCTCTTTTCTCCAGCCCAGTGCCGGTACCGAAGTGGACACGGAGCTGTCACCGTGGCAGGGCTGGGGAGCCCTGGGCTGGGGTCACCTCCTTCCCAAAAGCAGCATCCTGCTCCCAACTCGGCGGGTCTGGGAGGCCGGGCAGGCACAGGGGGCTGGAGCCCACCGAGATGCTGCCAGGCACTGGCAAGGAGCGTCCTCTGCAGCCTGGAGCATCCCTCTGGAGCCTCGGGCATCCCTGTGGATCCCGGGATGCGCCAGGGAGGGACCCCCCGCTGCCCCAGGGTGTCACCCCCCGCTGCCCCAGGGTGTCATCCCACCAAAGGAAGATGCTTCACTTTGGTGCCTGATGCTCTCGTGAGGATGATCCCAGGATTATTCCAGGATCGTGGGAAGGACCCCAGGCCCCATGGCTGGACTGGACTCAGGGGGTCCCCGCATGAAATTGTCCCGCCTGTCAGAGCAGTTCCAGCCCTTGGCCGCAGTCACCTCTACGAGGGCTCTCTTGAAAACCCTGCCTAGCCTAAAAACCAGGTCCCCAAAACCCTGTCTGGTCTGTCCCTCCCTCCCCAGGGCCCACGGAGCCGCTGCAGCCGGTCCCGTCCCCGAGGGGCTGCTTGCAATTCCCTCCCCTCATTAGCGCGGCCACCTCCGAGGCAGGTACAGGTATTTATAGCCAGCACCTGCCCCCTCCTCCCGCTCCGCTGCAGACAACACACATTTAACCCTTTCCCGGGCTCTGCTTCACTCCAGCCCAGCCTGGTGGTTTAAAAATCCCACGGCTTAGAATAACCAGCCTCTGCGGAGACCTGCTGCACTCGGCAGATGCATCCTCCCCGTCACAGCCTCACATCTCCCACCTCTCTCTGATCCCAGCCCCAAATCTCCCATCTCTCCCTTGTCCCAGTCCCAAATCTCGCACCTCTCCCTGTTCCAGTCCCAAATATCTCACCTCTCCTTGGTCCCAGCCCCAAATCTCATCTCTCCCTGATCCAAGCCCCAAATCTCTCACCTCTCCCTGTTCCCAATCCCACATCTTCCACCTTTCCCTGAAACCCAGCCCAGCACAGCCTCAGCAAAGGCTGTGGCCAGTCAGGCTCTGCTGGCCCCAGGCTGGAGCAGAGATTCATCAGGAGACACCTGCTCATCCCAGAGCAGCAGGGACGGGATCCATCCTGGCCAGCTCGGGGAATCCCCCGGGCGCCTCGCACCAGGGCCCGGGCACAGCCGGTGGGCACAGCCTGGCACAGCACGGGGACATCCAGGAGGATGGGCACCGGTGGCGTGGGCTCACCCCGGCGCTCCGCTCGCCTTCTCCCCGTGCCGCGGCCCTGAGGAGCCCTGGCCGCCGGCCAGCCAGCCATTTCCTGGTAATCTAATAGCTGCAGCAGATGAACTGAAAATGCATTTCCTGCCACCGTGCTGTAAAATTTTTATTAATGTAAGGAGAGAAGGCAGCGCCGGCTCCCAGCGCCCGGGGCTGCAGCGGGCGGAGGCCAGGGGGGCTCGGCGGGGCCGGGGGCTGCGGGGACGGGAGCGGTGCCCCGGTGGTGCTGCGGGAACGTAGACAAACGGGGAAACTGAGGCACGGGCGAGGGAAGTGCTTTGTGTGGAAGTAAAACCGTGCAGCAGCCGCCAGGTACCTCCTCAGGGTGGCAGCCCAGGTTTGCAGAGCTGTGTCCTTGAACCCCTCCCTGGTCCAGGAGCTCTGATGCCGAGGGCCCCGGTCCCTCGCGGGTGTCCCCTCGGGCAGGATCGCGGCGGCACAGGCGGCCCGGAGCGATGAGGGAGCAGGGAGAGGGGACCCGGTGTGCCCCGGCGGCTGAGCACCCCCCGGGATCCGCCCCACATCCCTGCCTGCATCCCCACGGCACCGCACCCGCCTCCCGCCGGCCCCGCGGCCCCGGCTGACCTTCCCGGCTGCCAAAGGGACATCCCGGCCAAAACGCTCCATTAGGGACAAGGAACAGCCTGGAGCAGCCGGTAAATTGTGACCACGGGCCCTGGCCTGGCTGGGGAGGGAGCAGGAGTGGTTGCCAAGGAGGAGCGGGGTGCCAGAGCTGCTTCGTGCGTGTCCCCCCTGTTTCTGTATCCACGCAGGACCCACAGCCCTCGGAGGCTTTGAGAGGGACCCTCCGGGCCAGCAGCCAGCTCAGCACCCACCCGGGGCTCGCTGCTGCAGAGGGTGACACCCCTGTGGCCATGGCAGTGGCACCCCCAGCACCGGGGGCTGGAGCCTCTTCCCACCCGGAGCCGGCTCCCTGCACAACGGCAGAGCTAAATTGGAAAAACACACACAATGACCTCTTGTGGAATGTAGTATGAATATTTGATAGCTCTAATGTAATCATATCAAATCGATACCGGCAGGAATATATGCCCCCCACTCCCCGCACTCTCACTCTGCCCTGTCCCTTCCTCTCTCTCCCTCTCTCTGCCTCACTCTCCCTTTCATTAATGCATTCTCCACTTTACATTATTTATTAACTTCCTTCCTTTTTTTTATTTAGAAAAAATAAATTAAATAACCGTGGTTATCTCGGACCCTCCTGCCTCAGGCTTTCGGGCCAGGCAAAAACTTTTCTGACCTTCTCTCAGCTCCTTTCCTTCCTCTGCTGACACGGAGGCTCTGCCCCACCGCAGGACACCCCGACACCCCATCCCTCGCAGTTCCCCAACATCTCCCACCTCCCCGTGGGAGCACCCTAACCCCCCAGGAACTTCCACCATTGCACATGGCAGGAAGATGCCCGAAGTGTGGAAGGAGCTCCCTGAGGTGCTGGCAGTGCCTTGGAGGTTGAGGGTCTCCAGCCAGGGCAGAGGGGGGATCTGCTCCTCTCTCCAGAGGGCAGAGAATTCCCGGTGCTGGATGCAGCTCCTCTCCCACTGCTGGTGTCCCAGGCAGTTTGGGGGGACGGTGGGATTCCAGCTGGGAAAAGGCTTGAGAAAGTCACAGGTTCCTCGGGGAAATTACGTCCTGACCCGCCTGGGTCTGTTTGGAGGGAACAAAGGACCCCTCATGCTCAAAGAAAGGCTGAAGGTTCCGAGCTCCCGAGCTCCCAGGGCGATCCTACAGAGCAGGTGCCTTTCCCCGCCGCCGGATCTCATGGAGCCGGGGCTGCTCGTGGCGGGGGAGGAAGAGCCGCCTGTGTCTCACAGAAAACGGGACCTGGTGACAGCTCTCCTGGCAGCGCCCTCGCCACCCTCGGGGTGCCAGCGCTGCCATCCCCGTGTCACCGCTGCCCCGCTCCCCCCACGGCCGCGTTTTGCTGACCCAGGAAAATCGATCGCGGCTGTCTGCCGGTGGCCAGCCCGAGGGGCGGGGACAGGGGGAGAGAGAGGGGCTGAGGCCGGGGGAGCGATGGAGAAGGGACGCCAGGGACAGGGGGAAAGGCAGCAGAACCACGGGGCGGGAGGTTTGGATGGAGGAGACCCTCAAGGGTTTGTCTCCCCCTCCGGGGGTCTGGAGGATTCACGCCGAGGATGCGGCCCCCTCCTCCCGCCCCCGGAGAGCCCCGGCTGCTGCCGAAGCCGCACGGAACCCGCAGAGACTCTGATAATGCGGATCTCTTATTGACTCTGCGGAGCCGGGGGCGGCGGCAGAGGCAGGGGAGGAAGTGTAGGCAAAGAGCTCCGATTAGCAGCGCCAGGGCCGGATTTTATCCTCGGGAACGGGCCCGGGCCACGGGCAGCGAGCCAGGGCAGGGCTGGGGAGCACCTGGGCCAGCACAGAGCTCCGGGACCCCCTGGAGCATCCATGGGCACCCCCAGTGCCCACGAGTGTCCACCAGTGCCCACCAGAGCCCACCACTGCCCATCAGTGTCCACCAGTGTCCACCAGGGCTGCCAAGCACAGAGGGCTGGGAGAAGGGAGCCAGAGCCGGGAGCCTCCCCAGTGGCTGCTGGGACCATGGAAAGGGACGGTGACCTTGGATGGGCACAGAGACACCTTCCGCCCTGGCCACCTGCACTCGCCTCACCAGACCCAGATGCCCACGGCTGTGCTTTGGATCATTGAAGCAATTCCCTTTCCCAAAGCACTGAGATGCTGGGAGAGATGAGGGAACTCACTGGGATCCCTGGAACAAACCGCTCTGTAGCAGGGGAGCAGGAGGCAGAAGTGCTGCTGGGATGTGGAACCCCGGGGAGGAGCTTTGGGAGCCACTTACGTTTGTCTCGGCTGGAAGAGACTGGAGTCTCCTGCACAAGGATCCTGTTGATACCACCTGCATCCTCCCTTACCCTGCCAATCTCCCAGGGACTCCTGATCCCACTCAAATGTTTCTCCCAGCCCAGGGACACTCGGGAATCAGGGGTTCTCACCCCCATATCCCAGGGAAGTTGCTTTTCCCAGGGGAGCTTCAGAAGCTTCCAGAGCTGATCCCGCCCCCACTGACCCCTGCCTTGAACCCCATCCCTGTCCCCTGGCAGGGAGTGGGGAGCACAGAGCTCCCAGCTCCCCCACCCCTGGCCCATATTCCACACCCCACGGATATTTCTCTCTTCTGGGACACATTCCATCCTGGAGGCAGGAGAGGCTTTCCAAGCCAATGGCTCATGGCAGGAGCCATGGGGTGAGCTCCTGACACTGCTCAGACCAGTGAGCTCCCCCTCCTCCCCACCCGAGCTCTTTGACTGCCTCAGACATCTCTGGGTGGGACCACCACAGGTGGAACCTGCCTGGATGGAGAAGTTCCATGGGAGGAGCTTGGATCCATGCGGGTTCTCCCTCTCCATGGTCCCACAGGCAGCGTGAACCGTGGGTCCCTGAGTCAGGGGTTTGGAGGTGACACCAGGGCAGGGAGAGGGAACCTGGGTGGCAATGAGACGCTCTCCTTGTGGATGTCCCACCAAGCTGGGGACAAAGGTGGGAGCAGAGGGGGCCGAGGCAGCTGGCAGGGGCGACCCCCAGGCCGAGATAATTGCAGAGAAACCATGACGTAAGGCTGGGGGAAGTGGGGTCCTGGCCTTTCCCAGGCTCTGCCGTGCTCCATGCTCCACTTCCCTGCCAGTTTATCAGCCACTGGAGTGCAACCAAGGGAACATCGGCCAGGACAGAACAAACAAACATCTGAGTTTGGGCTTCCTTGCTTCCTTCAAATAACCAAAAAAAAAAAAAATAAGAGAGAGAGAGATGGGGAATTAAATTAAATCTAAAAAGACCGAAACAAGTCAAATAAATAAGCATTTGTGTTTCCATGGGGACATGATACATTCCTGGGAGCAGGAGCTTGGCCTTGGGGAGTAGCGATGCTGGAGCAGCAAAGCTGGTGATGCCCACGTGCAGCCCAAGGGACCGGCACAAGTCCCTTGGCTCCCACAGCCCCCGGACCACCAAAAACACTCCCTGGACTCCCAGGTCCCAACACACAGCTCACCAGGAGCCCACACCCTGTTTGGAGGGGACGTCCTGGTGGGAGACGCTGTTTCCCTCTTTCTATGTCATTCCAACAGCAAGGGGGAATCAGGAGCAGCCAGCTGGAGCTCCAGCCCATGCACCACCGTGTTGGGTTGGTTAGGTCAGGGTGGGTCATTTGTGCTGGGTTACATTGGTCATTTGTGTTGAATTGTGTTGGGTGGGTCATTCTGTTGGGTTGTGTTGGGTCAGTTGGGTTGGGTTGGGTCATCCATGTTGGGTGGGTCATCTATGTTGGGTTGAGTCATCCGTTTTGTGCGGGGTAATTCATGTTGAGTTGGGTTATTTGTGTTGGGTTGGGTTGTTCCTGTTGGGTTGGGTTGAGTCAGGTCATCCATGTTGGGTTGGGTCATCCATGTTGGGTCATTCATCTTGGGTTGGGTTGGGTCATCTGTGTTGGGTTGGGTTCCGCTGTCTTGGTTGGGTTGGGTTTTGCCATATCATTCAGGTTGATCAGGGTTGAGGTGGGTCATACACTAAACAGTCCCCGACACCCACAGCGATGTTTTGCACAACTTTTGTCCCACGAACAATTTCCAGCCAGGAACATCCCTTTGGCTCGGCCACCTGCTGCTCTCATGGAAATTGCCGCAAGATTTCCTGGAACCTGCGAATTCCCGTCCTAACCTTGTCCAGAAACATCCCCCACATGCAGAGAGAAACCTGCAAGTGCCCTGCATGTCATCCAACGCTCCGCTTGACATCAGCACCGCCAAGGCCGCTTCCAGGAATCCCGGGGCAGGGAAGGGGGGTGGATTTCTTGCATGGCTCAAGGGAGCAGGTCCGACGGAGGATGCACCTGCGGGATCCGGAGTCCCTTTCCTCCGCACGTGGCCACGGGAGCCCCACAGTGCGGGAGCAGCCGGTGGGGCCTGGCAGGGCCTTTCCCAGGCCGGGGGCTAATTCCGTACCCCTGCACCGGATGTGGGATCTCGTCAGCAGCACCCGCTGGAGGAGGGACGCACATTGTGTGGGCTGCTGCTTTTTTTAAAGCTGTTTGTGACCCCGGGAGCTGCGTGTGAGTGAGGAAGGAGGGGAGAAAGGGGGAGGGCAGAAAATTCCCAGATCACAATACTCCCTGGGAAATCCCCAGAAAGTTCCCAGGCACTTTCTTTCCCAGCGCTCCTGCCGAGGCCAAGCAGCAGGTGCATCCCTGAGTGCCGGGCTCCTGGGAGGGCCACAGCGCTGCCTGTCCCTGTCCCACGGGACCCTGTGGGGCACAGGAGGGACCACAGATCCCACTGAGCTCCCGAGACCACGCTCTGCACCCCGGGAGAAACATCCCCGTGAGCACAAACCTCACAAACCTGTGAGAACACCCCAACGCTGCTGCACTGCCCATCCCAAACGCAGTGGGGGGACACCACGGGAGGGGGATCCCCCTCCCCAGAGCCCCCCAGAGCTCCTGTTTGGTCCTGTTTGGTCGCACCCATCGCTCCCGTCGGGAACACGCCTGGATCCTGCAGGCACCCACTGAGTCCCTGCTCGTCCGAGGGGCTGTGGCGGGCACGGAGGGAGAGGGGCCCGGGCTTCCTGCCGGGAAGGAGCAAGGGACAGGCGACAGTCACCGCCCGAGCACGAGGCTGCTCATCGCATCCGCTGCCTCCTTCCGGGAGCCGGTACCGGGGCACGATCGCACCCCGGGAAGGGCCCGTGACAAATTCTCATGGAGGCCGGGATGCCTCTGCCGTGAGCTCACCCAGTGACGAACTTGTTTTTATCTCCCGCGGGCGCTGCACCGGGGTTTTGGGAAGCAGCAGATCCCCGACAGCTCCTCTGCCTGTTGCAGGCGCCGCCCCTACCCCTTTCCTGAAAAACGCTGGGAAATCAGGAATCCGCGGTGTCACCAGCGCGTCCCCTCGCTGCGAGGACAATGACAGCGAGCGGCTCCTTTGCCCACGCACCCGCCAGTGCCGCGGCGGGGAAACTGCGGAGACTCAGAACACCTGGATTTTGGAAAACTGGGCATGGAAATTGCAGCAGATAGTAGCTCCCGGTGCTTTGTGTGCACAGGTACCGGGGAGGCACCGCTGAGACCCCATCCTGCCCCATCCCCAGCCCAGGGAGCCACCGCTGGGATCTCATCCTGCCCCATTCCCGCCCCATTCCCAACCCAGGGAGGCACCGTCACGTTTAAGGACAGAGGAAGATGTCCCCAGAAATGTTCCAGGGGCTTGGAGGAACCTGGGACAGTTGAAGGTGTCCCTGCCCATGTCAGGGAGCTGGAACGGGATGAGCTTTAGGTTCTCTTCCAGCCCAAACCATTCCGGAGTTCTGTGTATCTGACAAGTTCAACCTAAGCCCCAGGTGACCACCCCAGGGCTCCAGTGTCACCACGTGCCATCTGTTCCCCCCCACGCCGTCAGCCCCGTGTCCCCAGTGCCACCCGCCGCTCCCGCTTTCGGGTCTGGAGCTCTTCCTGACCCACCAGCTCAGCCCCTGCGGTGCTGCAGAACAACCTGGAGCACCGGGGACCGGAGCGCTGCCCCGAGGGTCCCCGCGGGTCCTCCCCGGGATGCTCGGGGGCTCCGGGGCTGGGAACGCCTCCAGGGAGGGCAGGCGGGGCCGGGGGCGGTGGAAGGGGGGCCGAGGGGCGGCGGTCGCTACTGCCGGGCCGAGGCAGCCCTCCAGCGGGGACCCGCTCCCTGCCCGGCGCACACGGCAGCGTTCCGGTGCGTTTGGATGAAAAGCTGCGGTTTGTAACCCAAAAGGTGGCGTGTGTGTGTGTGTGTGTAGCGCCGGCACGCCATCACCTGCAGCGGGGCAGGATGGGGACAGGGACAGGAGAAGGGAGGACAGTGACGGGGAAGGGGTAGGCAGGGACAGGGACAGGGACAGGGACAGGGACAGGAGCAGGGAAAGGAGCAGGGATAGGGAGAGGAGAGGGATGGGAGCAGGGAAAGGAGCAGGGATAGGGACAGGGACAGAGACAGGAGCAGGGAAAGGAGCAGGGATAGGGACAGGGACAGGGACAGGACAGGGATGGGAGCAGGGAAAGGGACAGGGACGGGGACGGGGAAGGGGCAAGGGAGGGAGAGTGACAAGGGCAGGGACAGGGACGGGAACAGAGACAGGGATGGGGCAAGGTAGTGACGAGGACAGGGAGAGCGACAGGGACAGGGTCAGGGAGAGCGACAGGGACGGGGACAGGGACGGGGACGGGGCAGCGCCGCTCCCCTCCCGCTCTCCGTGTCCCCCTGTCCGCCAGGGGGCAGCCACCCCGTAGGCGCCGCTCTGTGCCCCGCGCCGGGCCCCGCCCGCACCGCCCCACGGCTCCATGGTGCGTGCCCGGCGCTCCATCCGCCCCTCCCCGCTCTCTGAGCCGCCTGCGGCGCCCCGTCCCGCGCCCTCCCGCATCGGAGCGGCCGCCGGAGCCTTCTCCCGGGGCAGCCTCGGCGCCGTCCCGGTGCTGTCCCGGTCTGGTCCCGCTTCCCGGCCCGTCTCTATGGTCTGCGGACGCTCTGCCCCGCGCGTCTCTATGGCGGCGGGGCTCGGCGCGGCGGCTCCGCCCCGGGGTG
>VYZT01037715.1:127297-147577 GCA_013400735.1 Pomatostomus ruficeps | reverse complement strand
GCACCCATCTCAGGGTCACCTCTTTGTCCCATCCTAATCACCCCCCATTATGACTTTCCAGTAACTAATCACTGGCCCATTATGGCTTTCCAGTAACTAATCACTGGCCCATTATGGCTTTCCAGTAACTAATCACTGGCCCATTATCACCCCCCAGGAACTTGAATGGGGAAAAATTCCAACACAGAGAGCTAAACAAAAAAGTATCCCAAACCCTGACACCGGCCCATGGCAGAGGGTGGAACAAGATGGGCTTTAAGGTTCCTCCCAGCCCAAGCCTCCTGGGATTCAGTGATAAGATGGTCACTGCCTGTTGCTGGTGAACTATTTCCTCTCCAGTAGAAAAGCAAAGAAACCCCAAAATGTTTCAGGGCTGGCACAAGGAAGAGCTGTGCTGGATGCCATGGAGCAGCTGCCTGTAGCCTCTCTGGTGCCAGTGTCAAACAGGAGGGTCCTGCCCACTGTGGCACAGCCTTATCTGCTCCTCCAGTCCCCAGGGATCCCCAGGACCTGCCTGCCATGATTGCTGTTCTCCTGATGACCTCTCCCTTCCCTGCAGGCCCTGTTTGTGGATAACTGGCGCGTCCTGCACGGCCGGGAAGCGTTCACGGGGTACCGGCAGCTCTGTGGCTGTTACCTGACCAGGGACGACGTGCTGAACACCGCCCGCCTGCTGGGGCTGCAGGCCTAGCCTGGCCTCCAGAGAGCCAGGGAAGCCCCAGTGCCAGCTCCGGGAGAGGCAGAAGCCCCCAGCCCCACCCCTGGGAGAGCCAGGCAGCCCCCAGTCCCAGCTCTGGGAGAGGCAGGAGCCCCCAGCTCCACTCCAGGAGAGTCAGGAGCCCCCAGTCCCAGCTCTGGTAGAGGCAGGAGCCCCCAGCTCCGCTCCGGGAGAGGCAGGAGCCCCCAGTCCCACCCCTGGGAGAGGCAGGAGCTCCCAATCCCACCCCTGGGAGAGGCAGGAGCTCCCAATCCCACCCCTGGGAGAGGCAGGAGCCCCCAGTCCCACCCGTGTGGGAGGCAGGAGTCCCCAGCCCCACTCCGGGANAGGCAGGAGCCCCCAGTCCCACCCGTGTGGGAGGCAGGAGTCCCCAGCCCCACTCCGGGAGAGGCAGGAGCTCCCAATACTACCCCTGGGAGAGGCAGGAGCTCCCAGCCCCACTCTGCCCAGGCCAGATGAGCCAGAGCCTCCCCAGGTGCTCCGAGTCCCCTGTGCCAGTGCCTCCCCACGACAAAGCCTCTGCGATACCTCAGACACCTCCACCCTCTCCAGGCAGCTCCTCAGGAGAGGGGGCAGGTGGAAACCAAAGGTTGTGGGACCATTTATGGGGACCACCCTCTGCCTCTGAGCACAGTCAGCCCTTGCTGTCCATGCTGCCAGCCAGGGTGGCTCAGTGGGGTCAATCCCACCACAGGAAGTGCTTCTCCAAGCAAGTGCCTTCAGGATTTGGAAATTTTGCATTATTCCCTGTTGGGCCTTTTTTTTCAGCTGCCAGTTTTAGGGGACTTAGAGCAGAGCAGAATGGAAATCTCTGGGATCCTGTCTCTTATCCCTGATCCAAGCCAAGCTGCCTGAGAGAGGGCCTGGAGAGATCCTGGTGTGTACCTTGGGCATTCCTGAGAAGGTTTAGGTTGGAGAAGGAAAAGGGAAGCAGAGATGACCATGTTAGAATTCCCACTTTTCCTGGCCTTCCAGTGCTGCCATGCTGCTCTTCCCTCTGCCTGTAGTGCATTGAGGGCAATGCTCAGCAGTAAACAGGATTTCTGGCAAACTTCCCACTGTGCCTCCTCTTCCATCCTTTCTTAAGGAATTTGTGTGATGTCATCAGCACTCTCTGCTGCATGAACCTCTTTGGGTGTCTTTTTTGCCAAAATTCTCCTATTCTGAATGTAACTCAGAGGTGCCTTTCAGCTCCTGGGAGCTGGGAAAGCAGATTGGGATCTGGCACAGGGTAAGGAAGAAAAGCAGATCTTGCTGTTGGAGAATTACTCATTCTGCCATCCTTTGGGGTGTTCCCTCTGCTCTGGCCAGCCCTTAGAGCAGGGCAGGGGCAGTGCGGGTGCACAAGTGCCAAACTTGCTGCCCTGGTTTAATCCAGACTCTGAATGTGGAGATTCCGGTGCCAGGACAGTGCTGGGATCTGCTCCTACCATGGGCAGAGCTCCCTGCTGCTCCCAGTCTCAGCGTTCCCAGTGCTTCCCATCCCCGGGAGCCCCTGGGGGTCAGCAGGGCCTGAGGGGATTTCTGAGCGAGGCTGGGCAGGTGCTGCCGGGTGAGATTCCCTCTGCCAGGTACAGGTCCCAGCAGCAGCCTTGGATCCAGGCAGGAGCCAGTTCTAAAACTCAGCAAGAGAATTAGGCCCCCTCAAGCCACCCCCTTTCCCTAGCAGAGGAAAAACACTGGGAGAGATTCTAAGTTGGAGTCACAATTTACTGAAGAGATCGCAATAATCACAATGATATTAATAAAAGATTGTACAAAAGGAGAATGGTTTGCCCACAAAAAGGGGGATTTACCACCAGAAGGTGTCATGGGACCCCCTGGGACAAAGGTGAGTGGGACCTGTGGGGAGATTCCCTCTGGCAGAGCCCAAAAGTGAGCCCTCTTCCACGTCCAGTTCTTGAAGGGGACAGAGCCACTCCCTTCCACAGCCAAGGAAAGGAAAAAAAGATTCTGCTTGTGGTGTCTCAGCATTCCCCGGCACCGTGCTGGGCGAGGGACCCTCGGGCTGGGGTGACCCCTCCCACGGCACCTCCCGAGCCCCCCGCCCCGTCCCGCTGCACGGCCCTGTCCCCGGCCGCACGGTGGCACAAGGCGCCCGAAATTCGTGTTTCAAACATGCACGAGTGCTTCCCGAGGGGGGCTCGGGGCTCCCGGCGGTGCCCTTCGGCCGCTGCTCGCTCATCTCTCTGCAGAAGCCCCGGACTCGCTGCTCGGAGCCTCTGAGCGCTTTTAGGAGCTGAGGGATGCGGTGCCCACGGCAGCAAAGGGGGCGGGAATGGGGTGAGGGAATGGGAGATCTCGGTTCGGGGGCCTGGGGGTGCCCGCAGGACACCGGAGCTGCTCTGGAGGCGGCTAACGGGACCCGGAGAGGAGCTGCGAGGGCGGTGCTGTGTCCCGGGACCCTCCATTCCCACCTGCACATCCCAGTTTGGTCTCTTCTGCCACTGGGACCTCCTGTCCCTCACCCTGTGCAGCCTGAGCAAGATCCCCCCCTCACACCCAGACCTTCAGCTGACTCCCCCCGCGTCCCTGTTCGCTGTCTCGGGACCCCAATTCCTCCCTCGGGACCCGTCATTTTCCTCCTGGCTCCGCAGTCCAGCCCCTCCCTCAGCTTTCGGGGCTCCCCGGAGTCCTCAGTCCTGCAGCGAAACCAAACCCTCCCCACTGACCTGCTGGCCGCATTTTCCCTCCGGTATCTCCCAGAGATTTCCATTTCCCCCCAGTGCGCTCCGGAGCCCCCCGCTCCCTCCCAGCTGCCGGGATCGTGCAGGTGCAGATTTGGATCCGCACTGGGAGGGGATTGAGCTGTGGGAAGGGATGGTGATGGATCTTCTGGCCTCGGGATATCCCCTTTAATTTTTACTCTTGTGGGACCCCCGCCCTGCGCCCGCAGAGCCCCCGGAGGCTCGGGAGCCGCCGATCCCGGAGCCATCGGCAGCTCCTTCCCCGGCGGGGAGCGGCCGGCGCGGGGACAGCAGCGGGAGCTGCCGGGAAGGCTCCGGGAAGAGTTCCTGGGAGGGGAATCGCGGCAGGGAGAGGAGCCACTGGCAGGAGAACGGGTTGGGAACACCCGCGGCACCGGGAATCCGCCCCCGAGACTGCGAACCCCGCGGTACCGCCTCACCTGCTGCTCCCAGCACAGCGTAGGATTTCACGGGGATTTTTTGATCCAGGGCGATCTGGGGCTGTTTTTCCTCGGCAGATGCTGCGGTGCCGTCCCGCGGAGCCGCCGGGCACCACCTGGGTGCTGCTCGCAGGTAAGAGCCGGGCTGGGCTGGGCTGGGACGGCTCCACGCCGGCTCCTCGCCTCTTCCAAAACCCCCGGGAGGCTTGGGCGGAGCTTTGGAGCCGAGCGTGGGAGCTCCGGGCCAGACTTTTTAGGTGGCTAAAAGGCTTAACCTGGAAGGCAAAGATGCGTTTGTCCAGGGAGAGAGGAGGTGGAAGAGCCGGGCACAGCTCCGGGGATAAGAGTCTGCTGCAGGCAGATTTATAGCGGGGCTGATGGATGTGCTAACTCAGAAATATGTTAATATATCTGTTTATGTCAAAAATACAGAGGTAAAGATACATGGTGCTTTTAAAACTGCAAATTTTATTGCGGCTGAACTCATGTGAGCATTTTCACTGTGCTCCTTAAATAGTCGCTGGCTGCCTTAAAACGCAAATATGGAATAACAGGAGGGTTTGGGTGGAAAAGGACTTGAAAGCCCATCCTGTTCCAGCCCCAGGCTGCACAAAGTGCTGTCAAACCTGGCCTTGGACACTGCCAGGGATGGGGCAGCCACAGCTGCTCTGGGCACCCTGTGCCAGATCCAAATGGACAGAGGATTTCAGGATGAGCATCTAAAATAGGAAGGAAGCCCATTACCCTACAGCTTGGCTTTGGGATGGTGTCAGCGAGCCCTTGGTGTCTGCAGGGTGAGTTTTGGCCACTGCAGCTGTAAAGAAGAGAGTGTTTTCCTCTTTCCTTCAGCTCGTGGTTCTGTTCTCTATAAATAGGGTTTTCTCGGAGAAAAAGAAATTTTAGTCGTTAAATTGTATTTTCTTGCTCCACATCTACAATTTGGGGGGCAGGAAGCCATGAAAAGAGCTGCCTGCCAAGGTTATAAGAGCAAGAAACTAAAATCACCTCATGAACTTGACTCACCTGGACTGTCCCACTTCTTTTCCTTCCCGCCTGTGCTGCACAGTCCCCAGCAGGAGTTCCAGGGCTCTTTGCCTGGCAGGTGCAGCGGGAATGCAGGGAACAGCTGCTTATCGGGGCTGGAGCTGCGGCAGGGCCCAGAGCAAACACAGCCCGAGCAGCGCGCGAGGTCCCTGTGCCTCCCCGCCTGTCCCCTTCCTGTCCCTGTCCTCTCTCCTCGAATCCTCTGTGCTGGGGATGGGATCTGGGAGCTGTGACCTTCCCACAGCGGCTCCTCCCTTAGTCCTTGAGCACCTGTTGGAGCCCAAGTCGTGGCAAACCTGGAAATTTCGGGAAGGCGGCTGCATCCTGCACTGCTGGGAGCACGGGGAATGGTCAACCCCAAACAAAACCAGGGATTTTGTGGCTGTCCCGTCCCTGGGAGTGTTCAAAGGCAGGCTCGACAGGGCTTGGAGCAACCTGGCTTAGTGGAAGGTGTCCCTGTGGATGGTAGAGTTGGAATGAGGTGGGTTTGAGCTCCCTTCCAACCCAAACCATTCCAGGGTTCCATGAACGGGGAATGAGCCATGGAGGTTGGGTCAGTATGAGAAAAGCTCAAGCAGGAGAAGCTCATTCCCCTCCCTGGCCATGACAGGGACTCCTTTCCCCAGAGCAGCTGCTCCCAGCCCCATTCCCTCCCCTCTCCTCCCTCCAGGGCTGCTGGTGCCGCTCCCGTTCCCTGCGGCGCTGGGAGCAGTGGGACCCCTCCAGCAGAGAGCCGCCGCTGCGGGATCCTCTGTGCTGCTCCCTGGGCCGGACAACCTCACCCACGGTGATCCTGTGCAGTGGGAATTCCTCAATGGCACCGGCTCCCACACCATCCTGCGGCACGGTGGGGGGACCCGCACCCTGGCCATCCACGCCCCCTACGCAGGACGAGCCATTTTCCATCCATCCAATGGATCCCTCCTGCTGAAGAACGTCCGGGAGAGTGACAGTGGCATCTACAGAGTGACTGTCAGCACTGGAGAGAGGAAGAGCCTGGAAATCCTGCTGGAAGTGCTCCGTGAGTGGGGTGTGGGATGGAGGGCAGGGGTGATGGGAATAGCAGAATTTATCCGTACATGGACCGAGAGCCAGAGCCAGGGGCTGGAGAAGGGATTGGAGCAAAGCTGATGGGCCAGACCTGAGCTTGTCTGACCCTGTCACGTGTGGGGACAGCACCGAGGACACCTTGGGAAGAGGGGACCTCTCCTGGGTGAGCAGAGCTGGAAGTGCTGCCCATTGAGGCCTCCTGGGCAGCCTGGCTGGGACAGAGGGATGAGTTCCATCCCGGAAACAAATCCTTGCCTCGCTTTCCACACTTCAGTGTGGGGATGGAGGCACTGGGGGGAGGATAAGGGGATGATGGAGGGACTGGGAACAGGATGGGGGGACCGGAGGGAGGATGGAGGGACCGGAGGAGTAACGGAGGAACCGGAGGGAGGATGGAGGGGCAGGAGGGAGGATGGAGGGATCAGCAGGAAAACGAAGGGACCCGAGGGAGGTTGGAGGGACCAGAGGGATAACGGAGGGACTGGAGGGAGGATGGAGGGATCAGCAGGATAACGGAGGGACCCGAGGGTTACTGTGACTCTGCAGCCCCCAGTCCCTCCCCCAGGGCACACCCGGCACAGCCAGGGGAGCTGAGGTTTCGGGAGGAGCCGCCACCCCTCAGCCCAGGCTGTCCTGTCCGCCTTATGCAGGCGCCAGCGGCTGCCACAGAGACAAGAGGCACTCGGAACGGCCCAGCGGTCCCTCCTCAGTACCGCTCCCAGCAATTCCGTTAATTTGCTCTGGCGTTATCCATCCTCTAATCACGCCACGGCCATAATGCCACCGCAGCCCTTCGCCACCCACTTCTCCCTCCCACCACACACAGCCCGAGGGGGATCTGCTGCCTGCTCTGCTATTTTCTCATTTCCTGACGCATTTCGAAGTGCTCCATTTTTACCCACATCCATTAAAAGCAGTGATTCAACTAGGGAAAAACACAATCCTGGAAAGCACAGCAGCAGGATGGACTTCCCAAGGGAAAGGCAGCTGTGACCGCGCCGTGGCGGGTGCTGTGGTGGCAATGGCAGCCCAAGGGCCATCACGGGGGCTCCAGGTCATGGCCACTGCCACAGGGTGCCCAGAGCAGCTGTGGCTGCCCCCGGATCCCTGGCAGTGCCCGAGGCCAGCCTGGACGGGGCTTGGAGCAGCCTGGGACGGTGGGAGGTGTCCCTGCCATGGCTGGGGTGGGATGGGATGGCATTTAAGGTCTCTTCAACACAAACCATTCCGGGATTCTGTGTCTGAGGGAGGTGCCGGGGTCTCTGTTCCCTTTCCAGAGCCGCTGTCCCGCCCTCGGCTCCGGAGCAGCGCTCTCCTGGCTCGGGCCGCGGGTGAGGTTGTCTGTGAGGTGGCAGAGGGCAGCGTGGACAGCATCAGCTGGAGGAAGGACGGGCAGCCCCTGCCCCCGGACAGGCTTTCCCGGCTCTCCGGCAGCCGCAGCGTTCTATACCTGAGGCCAGCCAAGAGGTCCGACTGCGGCTCCTACTCCTGCAACGCCAGCGACGGGATCGGCTGGCAGGAAAGCTCCCTGAACGTCACCATCGAAGGTCTCAGCTCCCCCTGCTCCTCCTGCCCTGCACTCTTCCCTGGGGACGCCTCGGTGGCTCCATCCCCTCCCTCTGCCGCCACTCCCGGGCTGGCCGCCCCCCGTGAGGTGCTGCTGGTGACAGGAGCTGCCCATCCCGGGACACCAGCAGCAATTCCCGGGCTCCGATCCCAGCCGGGCACAGCCCTTGGCAGCAGCCTGGCCCTTGGCCGAGGTGCTGGGCAGAAGGACACGGGCAGGAGGTTGCCGGGGAGCCCAGGGGAGCACCCACCCCAGGCTGGACATTCCGTGGCCCCCAGGTGGCAAAGAAATTAAATCTGTCCCGCTGATGGGCGGTCCCCGCGGCCACCAGAGCCGGTGGCGCCTGTCCCGCTGATGTCCCGGGTCCCGCCCCTCGGGCTCGTTGTTTTCCAGGTCTCTCCCGTCCCCTGAAGGACGCCCTGAGGATTGCGGTGGTCGCTGTGGTTTTCGCTGCTATCTCGGCGTGGGGATTAATTATTCCCGTCTGCCAGTCCGAAAAGCTCCGGATAAGTGAGCTGGGGGGAGCGGGACCCCATTTCCCTTCTCTGGTGGGGGAGCACAAAGAACGTTCCCGTGGAACCCCAGCTCCTGGGATATCCCCCGGGATACCCCTGGGATATCGGGGTGGGGACGGGCTGATCCCACCCCGAGGGAGGGCTGGGGGCACGGGATCCCCAGCGGTCACAGCGGCCACCCCACTCTGCTCTGGGTTTCAGGGGGGGAGCTCTGGAGGTGGCTCAGCTGCTACACCTGCGGGCTGGTGGGCATCGCCTGCGTCCTGGATGGCACCGCCGGGCTCCTCTGGATGTGGCAGGAAGGTACCGGGGGCTGCGGGGTGGCCTGGAGGGAGGGGATGGACCCCGTGGGAGATGGAGAGCCCGGTGGGGCACAGAGAGGAGGGCAGCGAGGACAGGGGAGTCAGGCTGTGACAATGGCACGGAGCCATCGGTGTGGGCTCCGAGTGTGATCCCCAGGCCAGGGGGAGCCCGCACTGTGCATCACACACCCCTGGACAATGAACGCAGCTCCTCCCCTTTGCCCAGAGCCCTTTCCCGGGATGAGGCCCAGAGGGCAGTGCAGTGATCAAGGAACGGAGAGGCTGCCGGCAGGGAGAGGCTGGGAGCCAGAGCAGGGTGGGAAAGGGAGGTGATGCAGGGTGACCGAGTGACGGAGGGGCTGCGCAGGGTTTAACTTGGGGTCCTCTGCCTGGTCCCACTGTCTGCCAGGCCCTTCTGTCGCCGTCATTCTGCCCGAGATCGCCCTGAGCTACCTCACCGTGGTCACCTTCCTGGTCTCCACCACCGTCATTTTCCAGCCTACGAATTTCACCCACCTGAGGAGCAAAAAAGGTGAGCAGCTCCCCCGAGGACGGGCCAGACCGGTCCCCAGGGGGCTTATTCTGCCCAAAACGTCATCCCTGACTTTTTAAAATGAGAACTCCTGTGCCAGCTCAGGCTGGGGGATCCAGCTGGGTGAGGCCAGCCCCGCACCCACAGCCCGGGCACTCACCCACATCCCCTTTGCTGCCTCCCCACAGCTCAGCGCACCATGGGCTACGCCGCACCTGGGGCCGTGGTGGCTGTGATGCTGACTGCCCCCTTCTTCATCAAGAACATCTACCACCGCCACGGTGAGCGGGGATCCGCCAGGGACCCCCAGACCACTCCTCCAATCCCCACATCCCCTCGGCTCGGCTGGTGGGGACAGAGCTCCAAAACCAAACCCAGCAAACCGGGCATTTCGGGGAAGTGAGATTTTTGCAGGAGCAAAATTCAGTTTCAGCATCCTCCACATCTGTTTTATTTTCTGGTTTTTGTGTGTGTGTGTGTGTTTTCATGGTGGCAACCTCCCTTCCTCCCTTCCCTCCCGCTGCTCCATGCCCACTTCCGCCCTCTCCGGGGACAGAAGAAGGATGCACAGAGTTCATGGACGTGACCGTCCTGGTGGTCAGCACAGCGGCCGTGTCGGCCCTCCCGCTCCTGGCCATTGGCCTCTGCTGTGAGTCCGCTCCTTCCTCACCTCCCGGCCCTTCCCGATGCCTCTGGGTTCCCACAGCCCCCAGCAGCCACTGGAATTGTTATTTAAAGGGGTTTATTTGGCTTTGTGAAGCCCCCACTGTCCCTGGTGGACCCCAGCCCCATATCCCACACACAACCCTCCGTCCCTGGTGCCTTCCCCTGGTCTGGGAGCAGATTTGTCCTTTGCAGATCACTCTACACAGGGCCGGTGGAGGGAGCGCGAGGTCTGCTGGATGGACAAAGTCAGGTAGAGCCTTCGTTCCTATTTTCCACATAAATTCCTGTTTTCCACATGAATTTCTGGAAGTGGAAGAAGTGGGATGTGGGAACAATTCCATGTTTGGGTGTCAGACCCAGACCCCAGGACAGATCCAGCCCAGCCCTCCAGCCCCTGGTGCCACACTGGGTGC
This sequence comes from Pomatostomus ruficeps, assembly GCA_013400735.1. NCBI lineage: Eukaryota > Metazoa > Chordata > Aves > Passeriformes > Timaliidae > Pomatostomus > Pomatostomus ruficeps. Next base: position 137,643 of record VYZT01037715.1, on the reverse strand, counting down.
AGCGGGAGCCTCTGGTGGGGTCCCCATCCAACAGAGCACTTGAGAACCCACTCAGAGCTCCCCCTGTGTCCTCAGCCTGAAGCTTTTAATCCTTCATTCCTCCTGGATTCATGGATAACAGAATGGAAAGGGAACTCTGAGATTATCCACTGCCACCCCTGCCATGGCAGGGACACCTCCCACTGTCCCAGGCTGCTCCAAGCCCTGTCCAGCCTGGCCGTGGGCACTGCCAGGGATCCACGGGCAACCACAGCTGCTCTAGGCACCCTGTGCCAGGGCCGCACACCCTCAGGGGAAGGATTTTGCTGCTCAGTGTGTCCCCCCTGCTCTTCCTTTCAGCTCCCTCGAGATGGCTCCATCAGGCATCCCGGACACCATTTCCAGCTGATGAAGACCCACGGGGCTGTTCCTCACTCAGCTGAGCCAGCCCAAGCCCTCCCTGGGTTTAGTGGGTTCAGGGCTCTCGGTTTTGGTTCCTCTATGATCCTCAAAATAAATGTCCACAAAATTAATCAGAATCTGCCTTTTTTTAAATGAAACAGACCCAGGGGAGGCCAAACACACATTTTCCCTTTTTGTTTTCTCCAGAAAAGCAAGGCCTGCAGTAGAGAAGCCCCTTTAGCAGCTGCTGCAGGAGCCTCTCTCTGGTTTATTTTTATTTAATCTGTGGATAAGCCAATGCTCCCACCCCACCCCACCCCTGCACGGGTGGTGTCTCTCTCCCTGGGCAGACGATTTCAGGGCAGGTTTTGGGGCGCTCTCCCCCTAAATCCATCTGCTGCCTGTCCCCTTTAGTCTCAGATAGCATCTCCAGGGGTTTGAGGGGCCAGGGTTTGGGTGCCCTGGGCTGGGGAGGGCTTGCTCCTCGTGGCCAGCAGAAATAGGGATCCTTATCCACTGCATTTATATTTTTTGTTTCCCCCATCCCAGATATTCCTGGGCCCTCAAGGGGAGCAAACTCAACCCGATGGGTCCTGCCCTTGGCAAAGGGAATTTTCTCCCTCTCCAAACAATCTCTGATTAACTGTGGATGGAAAGGAGCAGCCCTTAGGAGCATGGCCCATGTTTATACACCCCCGAGCCTTCTGCTCAGCTCCCTGGTCACCTTGGGAGCAGTGAATGACATTTATTTATCGACTTTGTGTTTGCTGAGCCCTTGTCAGCAATCTCAGACCTGTCTGTAATATCAGTGAGGTTAAAAAAGAAAGAGTGGCTGGTTTAATGGGAGCCAGACCTGCTCAGGACCGAGGCCAAGTGGTTTTTGGACGCTGACACAACCTCCCTCCTCGTCACCCTCAGTCATGCAGGTTTCTTGTACTGGGGGTGAATTTCCTTATTAATGTGCCTGTTACCTCCTGGCCCAGCAGAGGGCACCACTGAAATCCTGGCTCGCTGTCCTTTACAATCCCATTTATGTATTTATCCCCTTGGTGAGACTCCCTGCGCCTCTCCCAGCCTCTCCTCGGGGGAGGGACGCTGCAGCACCTGGATTCTCCCTGTGGATGGTCCCCGTGGATGGTTCCCATGGATGGTCCCTGTGGATGGCCCGCCTTTGTCCCCCTTTGTCCCCTCGGGTTTGCTGCGCTCTGGTGCCGCTCCCAGCACCGCAGGCGCAGCTGTTGGGGTGAGACACCCGTGGGAGCAGAAGGAAACGCTCTCCTGGGAGGAACCCTGCAGTAACCTGAAATCTCTCCTGGCTTTGGCAGCAGCAGAGACAGGGGAAGGACACCGAGGCACAGAGCCGGGCTGGAGGAGGTGGATGCTGTCAGCAGCTCCTCCTCGGGCACATCCCGGGCGTCTGACACACTCCGGGATTTGTTCACTCCGGGCAGGATTAAACCCGCGCTCAGCTCCTGCCAGGGGCTGTTTCTCCCAACTCCTCGACTGAGGAGTTCCCTGCAGCCCAGAGGGGGCTTTTCCAGCCACAAACGGCTGCTGAGCACAGCCCTGGACCCAAAGGCCCCTGGATGAAGCCCAAACCTCCCCAAAAATCCTCCTGGGTGAGCCGGGGGCAGCTCCTCAGGAGGCAGCTCCTCCCTGGGCACGGCCAGGGCGGTTGCCAGGCTTCTGTGATTCAGGGAACGGGGACAGGATAAAAATACCCTCGCCCAGGCTGGGAGCAGTTGTTGGGCTGTTTGTAACCCCAGCTGAGTCCCTGAGGCTGTCACTGCCCCGGGACCCAGGTGAGGGAGGGGACAGGGACACAGGGACCCCACAAGGGGAGCACAGAATGGTGTCCTCACAGGCAGTGATCATCACCCAGGGCCGGACACTGGGATAAATCCAGCATTCCCAGCTCTGATTCCCACCCCACTGCTCCCCCAGACACCCCGAGGGGGCATTTCCCACTTCTCACCATCACAGCAGCATCCTCCGGGATAACACACACTTTATTAGCAGCAACGGACAAAAACGAACCACAAAGAGTCTCCAAAACAATTCAGATAACTCCCCAAAACGCTTAGGAAAGTATTTTCTGTAAAACGTGTGGCTACATCTTACACCCTTAAGTGCAACAGAGAACATGACAACCTGCCCTGCAGCTCCCCGCAGGGCTGGAATCTCATTTATTCCACCCAAACTCCCCTGCTTCCTTCAACGAAACCCCGGGCTGAGATGGGCCCTGAATATCCCAGGGATCTCCCCCACAATTTCCCAGCCTGCCTTGGAGAGGTCCCCAGCCTGCTCCAGAGGCGCTGGGAGGGCCCTGGAGCTGGGATTTCCCCCTCAGATTAAAAGGGAGGTGCAAATGTCCGGGGGTGACCAACGGTGGGGTCCAGCACCCCAGGACAGCATCCAGTTGTGTCCACGCTGGAGGTGCCTGCTCTGCTCCAGGCTCAGGATGTCCCCAGGTCCTGCAGAGCCCGAGGCTGGAGGAGAAGGGCTCGGGAGCATCCCCACGTCAGGCAGCTGCAGGGATTTCTCTGGGATTTGCTTTCGAAAACTCCTTTGCCACGCCCCACTCCCGGCCACCTCCTGCTGCCCCCGCTCCTCCCTGGGTGCCCACACAGCAAAATCTGGACCTTTCTCCTCCCTCCAGGGTCACCCAGGGCAGGACACCCGGACCCCCAGCCCCCCAGCCCCTGAGAGCCCTGGCACGGCAGGGAGGCAGGGCTGGCACCGCGGCACCCCTGGCAGCCCCAGGGTTTTCCCAGAGGGGACAGTGGCTCTTTCCAGAGCCAGGAGCTCATCCAGGCCTCGGGAAGAAGCCAGGAGGATGGAGCAGGGAGCAGGGACATCCCTCTCCGCAGGGATGCACAACAGCAAGAGCAGGACAACACAGAAATAGTCCAAACCAGTGTTGTCCAAAAAAAAAATCTTTGCAGGTTCTGGCAGCTTGAACACTTCAGAGGTGAGCCCAGGAGAGGCTGGCACGGGCTGGGATGGGATGCCCGGTGCTCCCAGCAGCATCCATCACCAGGGAAGGGCAGCAGCAGGGATCCGGTTCTACCTGCAGGGAGGAGAGGTCCCCACGTGAGCCCTGTCCTGGCCAGTTCCTCTCTGGGAGGGGTTCCTGGGATCCAGAGACACCTGAGAGCTCTGCTGTGTGCAGCCCAACCCCACACAGGATGCGTTTTCCATCCTCACCCTTGTCCTCACCACCCAGGAAGCTCCAGCGAACAGCCTGAGTGTGTTTGTGGTCACAAAGAGCCAGCGATTTCTGAGAAAATCTCGAGGATCGCTCGCTTCTCAGAAATCTCGGGAGCGTTCAAAAGCCCACCCATTATTCAGAGCTCAGATAACCTCGTCTGGGCGGAGGAATCAGGAATATCTCCAGAGTGAATCCAGGGACAGCAGATCTTGGAGCCCCAGAGTGGGTGAGCACCCCGAGCTCTCCCACTGCTCCGGCTCCCTCGGATCCAGCCAAGGATGGATTTGGGATTGCAGAGAGTAAATTTTGGCTGGAGCAAGGGGGCCACCCCGAGAGGGGGCTGGAGGCATCTTACCAACAGTTGTCACATGAGTCCTCCCTTCTCTGGCACCAGACGAAGACACCTGGGGACAAAGCAGCAGCGTCGGAGAGTCCCAGAATCCCAGAACTGCTTGGGTTCCAGGGACCTTTAAAGCCCACCCAGTTCCAAACCCCTGCCATGGGCACGGACAGCTTCCACCAGACCAGGCTGCTCAGAGCCCCATCACCATCATCACCATCATTATCATCATTCTCTCCATTAAATGCCCTGGAAATGCCTTTTCCAGCTGGGAAACCTCGATCCAGGAGCCCATCACAGGACTGGGATTTGGGGTCTGGGGAGAGCCCCCTGCTCACCCCACAGGCTGTCAGCACAGAAGGGATGTCTGACATCCCCTGGATTTGTGGGAGCCGACCCAGACCAGAACAATCCAGGATCATCTCCTGCCTGTCCTGGACACACAGGAGGGGTTCCCTTGACTTTCCTGCTCCTGTCTGGGAGGAGGGAGACACGGGAAGGCCAAGGAGGACAACGGGAGATTGGGGACAGCCTGCTGGAAACAGCAGCTGTGACAAAGCCTGGCCCCTGATCATGGGAAAGCCAGGTCCTGGCAGGGATGTGCCCTATGGGACCCTCTCACTGCCCTGACACCATGGGCAGAGTGACCCCAGTACCCACCTGCGAGCGAGCCGAGGATGACGCAGGCCAGCACCACAGGCAGCACCATGTTGGCAGAGTCTGCAAAGGGGAGAGCCCAGAGCCTCTGCACCAGAGCGAACTCACCGTGGATTTAACCCCCACCACACCCTCCCAGCAGCCCTGAGCACAGGCCGGGACAGAACCCCTTCCTGGGGCTCTCTCCCTGGGCACGGGGCACTCACGGTGGACATGCAGCAGGAAGGAGGTCTCATTCTGGCTCACGGCGTTGCTCACCACGCACGTGTAGTACCCGCTGTCATTGATGGACGCCCGCAGGATGCACAGCGTCGTGTTCTCCACAAACTGGATTCGCTCACTTCCCAGCAGCAGCTCCCCGTTCTTCTTCCACCAGTAGGTATCCGCCCTCCCTTCCAGCACATTGCAAACCAGTTTGGTGTTGCCTCCTGCCTTCACCGAGGAGTTGCCCACGATCTCCGGCTCGGACAGTGGCTCTGGAGAGGCAGAGGCACCGTCAGCGGGGCCCCGGGCGCGGCAATCCCGGCTCCCGGCCATGGAGGAGGGCTGGCCAGGGCAATCCCAGCTCCCGGCCATGGAGGAGGGCCGGCCAGGGCAATCCCAGCTCCCGGCCATGGAGGAGGGCCGGCCAGGGCAATCCCAGCTCCTGGCCACAGAGGAGGGCCGGCCAGGGCAATCACAGCTCCTGGCCATGGAGGAGGGCTGGCCAGGGCAATCCCAGCTCCTGGCCACGGAGGAGGGCTGGCCAGGGCAATCCCAGCTCCTGGCCACGGAGGAGGGCTGGCCAGGGCAATCCCAGCTCACAGCCAGGGCAGCACTCACCCACAACGTGCAGCTGGAACCAGTCGGTGGCCTCGTCCTGGGCGCGCAGGCGGTACTGGCGGCTGTCCCCGCGCTGCAGCACCACCTGCAGCGACAGGTCTGACTCGTTGAACGTGGTGCGGTTCTCGTAGAGCCGCGACACCTCGTAGGGCTGGCGGTCGCGGGCATAGCTGAGGATGACACCCTCGTCTGCGCCGGCCCGGTACTCCCAGGACACGGCACCGCTGCCACGCAGCATGGGCGCCGTCAGCAGCACTGTGCAGCCCACAGCTGACACCAGACTCCCCGAGGCCGGGCGCAGGTCGGCAGCGTAACAGGGAGCAAGCGTGCGGGCTGCGGAGAGAGCAGGAGTCACCCGAGGCTGCAGGGATCCCAAATCCAGGGATCCCAAATCACACCCATCCACCTGGGAGGTGCTGCAGGGGCCCTGCCTGGCTCGGCCGCTGGCGAGCAGCGGAGCTGAGGAGGGAATTATTTATAGAATCATGAATCATGAAGGGTTTGGGTTGGAAGGGACCATAAAGATCATCCAGTTTCATGGGCAGGGACACCTTCTGCTGTCCCAGGCTGCTCCAAGCCCTGTCCAACCTGGCCTGGAACACTTCCAGGGATGAGGCAGCCACAGCTTCCCAAGAAACCTCTGCCAGGGTCTCACCATCCTGACAGCCAAGAATGTCTCCCAAAATGCCAGCTAACCCTGCTCTCTGGAAGTGGGGAGGCAGTTCCCCTTGTCCTGTCCCTCCAGTCCGTGTCCCCAGCCCCTCTCCAGCTCTCCTGGAAGAGCCCTTTAGGCCCTGAAAGGGGCTCTGAGCTCTCCCTGGAGCCTTCCCTTCTCCAGGGGAACATTCCCAGCTCTCCCAGCCTGGCTCCAGAGGGGCTCCAGCCCTGGAGCAGCTCCGGGACCTCCTCTGGAATTTTTCCAGCAGCTCCAGGTCCTTCCTGTGCTGGCCCCAGGGCCGGGACAGCTCTGCAGGTGGGGTCTCACCTGAGCACAGGGGCAGAATCCCCTGCCCTGCTGCCCACGCTGGGGTCGAGCCGTGCTGGCCGGGCCGTGCTCACCCACCAACACACCCAAGTCTTTCAGCGGGGACCGGGAAAAGCTCCCTGCGGCTTTGGCGGGGCATGGACGGAGCTGCGGGACCCCCGGGCACAGCCCCCCCGCGGGTCCCTGCCGGGAACAGGCGCCGGGAGCCGGGAAAAGCCGCAAATCCCTTCCCGACCTTCCCCCAAAAGCTTTTCTCCGGGATTAAGGCGTGCCCGGGCCTGGAGTCGCCTTCGCGTCTTAAATCAGGCGCCGGGAAAAGCTTCTCGAACCCGGGAGCGGCTCCGTGCCCGGGGGGGGTCCCGGGGGGTCCCGAGGGGTCCCGTCCGCCTCCCCCGTTCCCAAGTCAGCTCAACTCAGCCAAAGTTCCCCAAAAGCGCCGGGGGGACCCCCGGGCACCCCCGAACGACACCGCCCCGCTGTGTCCCGGACCCCCGGCCCGGGCGACACTCGCCTGTGACCCCCGGGGCGGCCGCGCTGCCGGGGGCGAGCAGGAGCAAGAGGCACAGGAGGGGCACGGGGCTCATCTGCGGGGCCGCTCCGGCGACAGCTCCGCCACGAGGCTCCGGCGGCTCCCCGGGGCGGGACGGGGCGGCTCCTCCCTTCCATCTCCTCCCCTTCTCTTCCCCTCTCCTCCCCTCCCCTTCCCTCCTTTCCCTCCTTTCCTTTCCCCTTCTTCCCCTCCTCATCTCTTCTCATCCTCTTCTGTCTCCTCCCCGCAGCGCGGCCCGAGGGGGCTCTCCGGGGGACACCAGGAGGAGGGACAGGGACACTCTGTGCCCGCCAGGAGCCCCGCAGCCGTCCCGGTCCCGCTAGAGGGAGCGAGGGGCTCGGCTGAGCCCGGCCCGGGGAGGGAAGGAGCTGCCGCAGGAACTCTCCTGTCCCTCCATCCCCAGCCGCGGGTGTCCCGGGAGCTGCTGTCCCGCCCCGCGCTGTTCCCGAGGGGCTGCTCCTCGTCCCTCCTGGGGAAGCTCGCGGGTTTCACGGGGCTCCTCCATCCCTCCATCCCTCCCTCCCCTGCCAGGCCCCCGCCAGCAGCGCAGGGTCCCGCGGAGCCTCCCTGCTCCTGCTCCCCCGCCTCCTTGGCTCCCAACCTCCAGGTGCCACCACCTGGGAAGGGCTGTGGGGACCAGCTCCAAGCCAGCTCCTGTCCCACTTGGGTAACCTCCCATCCCTCCAGCACGGCCCGTGTGGGGCTGGAGCAGCTCTGGAGCAGCTCCGATGCCACCAGGCAGGGAATGTCCCCACCCTCTCCCTGACAAGGGGGACAAACAAACCCTGGCCCCAGCCCTGGGCAGGACAGACCCCGGCAAGGGCTGGGGTGCTCCCTGTGGTGCTCCCAGGGTTTGGAGGGAAGAGGTTGCGTCCCCAAAGCTGATTCCTCACTCTGAGGCTGAGAGCCCAAAAAGCTGCTGCCCCCCCAGAGCCAGGAGGGCATCAACCCAAAATGTGCCCGTTCACCGCAAACCAGCGTTCCTGTCTGTCTCCTGCCAAGCCAGGAGCGGGGAGCACCCCCTGGCCAGGGGAAGGAACCTCTCTCGGCTCTGGGGGCAGCAAAGGGAGCTCAGCATCCTCGCGAGGAGCTGCAGTTCTGGGCAGGGGGAGGGAGGGAGGGAAGCAAAACCGCTGAGGCAGCAGGAACACTGCACTGGGAGGCTCTGAGTCAGCCCCAACAAAGGTTTCACTGTCACCAGCCCCTGGCCTAGCCTGCCCAGGGCTCTGCATTCCCGGGAACAGGCCGAGGGTCTCTGCCCTCCCGCGTGGGAGCTCGCGGCTCCATCCATCCGTGTGTGAGGAGGGCAGTGAGGCCAGGCCGGAGTCCCTGCGCAGCTCTGGGCCAAACTGGGCAGCTCGAGGCTGACCCAGCTGAGTCTGGGGGTCAGGATGAGGCTGCAGGGGAGGAACAGGATGAGCTCTGAGGTCCCTTCCAACCCAAACCCTAGTGGGATTCTGATTCTGTGGAACCAGGTGGGATCAAGGCCCTCCAAGAGCCTTCGCTGGACAGGGGGAAAGTGAAGCACAGGAGGGCAGAGGATCAAGGCACAGTGAGCCCCTTGTCTGGGCTGGACCTTGGAATAGGGCTGGATCTGGGAGCAGGGCTGGATCCGGGAGCAGGGCTGGATCCGGGAGCAGGGCTGGATCTGGGAATAGGGCTGAATACGGGAGCAGGGCTGAATACGGGAGCAGGGCTGGATCCGGAAGCAGGGCTGGATATGGGAGCAGGGCTGGATCCGGGAGCAGGGCTGGTCCTGGCACCTGGAGAAAGAGGTCCCCATCGCCAGGGCAGGGCTGAGCCCAGCGCAGAGCTCCCAGTGGCTGCTCCGCTGTCAGGAAGCTGCGCTGACCCTGTGCCTGGGCTGGATGCACTGATCTTCCCATTGGCAGTCCGGTGTGATGGGGGAGAGGTTTTCCCCGAAAAATCACCTCAGCAGGGACTGCTGAGTTCCAATCGAAAGGCAAACGTCTGAGGGCGCATTCCAGGGAGGTTACGGCAGCTCCTGAGCCGCACGCGATGACTTCACGTCCCAGGGGCTGCTGCTTCCTGAGGGAGGCCCGTGTGGCCAACACATGTTCGGAGTCATCAGGGGCCGGAGCCAGCGCCGGGCCGGGCTTGGCTCACAGGAGCGGCGCGGGCAGCTCTGGCACCGCCCCGGGGAGGAGCACCCCGCACTGCCCCGGCTCAGGGGTCTGTCCCGGCTCAGGGGTCTGCCTCTGCCGTCCCCTAAAACACAGAAAACAACCGAAACCGCACGTTCCACCTTCCTGCCTGAAGCAAACTGAAGCACATCCGAGGCACAGGCTGGGAACTCCCAGACATAGCTCCACGCCCGTGCCAGCAGCTCCTGGCGGGTTTCTTGTTGGGAGACCCCAACGCGCCCCTCTCTGCTGCTTCCCTGCACTTGCTCTGTACCCCAAGGCACTGAGGAAACAGATTTCCAGGCTCTGCCTGACCCGGCTCTCCCAGCGCACAGACCAGGAAACATTAGAAGCGAGAAACAACTCCTCAGCCAGGATTGAGGCATTCTTTTCCCCCTGGCTCCCACCCAATATTCTCCACACAGTTCCAGCTCTGGTCCTGCCGTGACTCACAGACAAACCTCCTCTCTGCAAGAGGGCAGCCCCAGTTTCCCGGGTTCTGGCTGCTCTTGGTTTCCCTCGGCTCCATCCCACGGGGCAGCACCCAGAGCAGCACTCTCAGCTCCTCCAGCACAAACATCCCTGCCCCAACTGGCAAACCTGGGGACACTGCGGGGTCAGATGTCCTGGGGAAGGGATGGCCCAGGGGCAGCCACCTCCCTGATGGGTCTGGGGGCTGCTGAGCTGACCGGGGTCTGCACTGAGGCCACCCACCCTTCCCACAGCCCAGGGGGACAGGGGGAGGTGGTTCTGCAGGGACCCGAGGGCCCTCGTGGTGTCTCAGAGTCTCACTTTCACTTCACAGGAAACAGCACCAGGAGCCACAGAGGTACCTGTGCATGGGGCCACCAGGGTACACAGGGTCATCCCAGCAGCACCCCCAGGGTCCTGTGATGGTGGCACGAAGCAATTCATGAATCAGGGAATGGGTTGGGTGGGAAGGACCTTAAAGCTCATCCAGAGCCACCCCTACCATGGCAGGGACACCTCCCACCGTCCCAGGCTGCTCCCAGCGCCGTCCAGCCTGGCCTTGGGCACTGCCAGGGATCCACGGGCTGCCACAGCTGCTCTGGGCACCCTGTGCCAGGGCCTCACCCTCCTCACAGGGAAGAATCTGTTCCCAATATCCCATCCATGGCTGCCCTCTGGCAGTGAAGGCATTTCCCGTGTTCTGTCCCTGTGTGCCCACGAAGTGACACTCTGGGGCTCCCTGGGGACACGCACCGGCCCCGCTGCCTCTCGAGCCGCAGCCCCGG